>VOPJ01014025.1:0-135717 GCA_014673585.1 Semibalanus balanoides
TCCGCCACTGGCTAACGTATGTCTGTCGCTGAAGTTTAGTGTACGGTGACAATATTATGAATGTTATCTCTGGGTGGTGATTAGGAGAGCGTTATAATACATAACTGTTGCAAATGGCGTCCATTTGTCAATTCCCTGATGATGATGATCGGGGTTTTAGGGCGGACCGACAGCGAAGGTCACATGCCGCCCATGTCAATTCCCTGAATTCGACTTACATTTTCTTTTGAAATGAAGCACCACACCAACATAAATGGGCGTACACATGCTGACATTACCAAAACAAACCACATACCTACCTAATGTGTTGTTGGCAATGTCTGGAGCAACGTAAGCCCGGTCATTAACAAAAGCAACTTCAGAAGCTCAGCCTATCGTTAAGTGCGAGTTTAAAAGCTCAATCGGCGCAGTGCAGAGGCTTTGCACCTCTGGCGACTCTCTGTACGTCAGCGTTTGAACAGTTTCCTCGTTGGTATAGGGCCTTGGCTTCAAGATCCTTTCGAATCAATGCTACTGATAGGATCCATTTGTATCAATACCACTGATAAGTCAGTCGAAACACTTGCTTTCTACCGCACAGTAGCCTCCTCACAGAAGCCTCACAGTAGCCTCACAGTAGCCTCACAGTAGCCTCACAGTAGCCACAGTAGCCGCACAGTAGCCTCCACGTCCGCTGTCTCGTCATTTCGTCATCACATTCCCTAGAGAACACCGTGACGCTGCCACCGGACCTGCCGCTATCAGCGTGTGTGTCCACCACATACGTCCAGATATCTCCAGACATCGCCACATATCTCCAGATATCGCTAAATATCACCGTTTCCGCCGCCGGGCGCCTCCACGTCTGGGGAGCGCAGCAGCCGTTGGCGGCACAGCAAAGGCGCGGCACGGCTTTGAAGTGGCCACCGGCGTGTGACCAGGCCCGGGGGCGTGGGAGCAGCGAACGGCCGGACAGACGCGTCGGCGCCGGGCATCCGACGCGCACTGTGCGTGCGGGGGTCTCGGAGAGAATGCGGTTCGCTTTGGTAAAACAGGCGCTTTCGCGAAAGTTGTGCTCCTGATTTCATTTGAAGGGTTAGACAGATGTTTTCATGACTGTTGCAATCGGGACTTGAAAAAAAAATCCTGGATGAAAGCTGTCGGGGAAACGGGGGCTATAGACAAGGCGCATAAGCTGCCCTGATCTAATTATCGCATTACATCCAATCCAATCCAGCCCAATCTCGGAGCTCCACTGGTTATGCTCTCTTCCAATCAACAGTGTCTGTCAATATTCTCCGATCCCCGGATTCCGCAATCCCACCCCCGGAATCTGCAATCCCACCTCTGTGGTCCCAGACTTGACATCCAACGTTGTTCGCTGTCATGCAAAATATAAAGTTATTTTTTGCAGAAAAATGTCAAGATTATCATAATAAAATATTCTCCATTTTCCGAGGAAGATTCCTGTTCAGAGTGAAAAGAGCTCCACTCTCTGATTCCTAATTTCCTGACATCAAACTACCTCAGCCGATGAATTCCATAGACGTTTCTTAAAGCTGAAGAACAGCTCCCTCGCACGCAATCGCGTCTCGCAACTCCCATTGAAATGCACGCAACACTTTCCGCTCGCGTCTCGTTTCGCACCTCTCAGCTCCACTGCGAACTCGCAGCAGGATCTCGCTCCAGAGTCGTGGGTCTCGCTGCGACGTCTATCTCGCGCGTGAGAGAGTTGTCTCTAAGTCAACTTCCGCACGATTTGCGTGCGAGACGAGATTTTCGAGCGAGACGGCACAGACACAAGACACGATTGCCTGCGAGATGCGATTTGCCTGCGAGACGCAAAAAGTGTTGTGTTTTCGCCTTTAGGCCTCCAGGAGTTTCTCTGGTTCCAGGCAAGAACGGCGCCACCTTCCGTAAGTTGAGGGGGACGGAGATATTTTGAATTCATTTATTTCCATTCAACGTTCACAGGTGTGATGTTTAAGTCCAAAAATGTTGGGGGATGCGTCCCCCTGTACCTACCGATACCGCCACCCTTGGTTCCTGGAATACCTTTAAGCCTTTGTATACAATACACATCCTTGCATTTTTCAGAACATCACTGACATTTCTCCAATCTAAAAAATCCCCCAGGATCCCAAGAACTTCTACTTGCACCTTAATTTCCCCGGGGGTATCCAGTACCCATCCTTTGCATTTGGTAAAAATGCCTCGGAACCCAAATGACATTCCTCGGACCCCGATAATCTCTCTGATCCCTGGTATCCCTCACTCCCGCCTCACCGTCCCTTCGCTGCCGCCGCCGCCGCCGCCGCCCCCGCTGCCGCCGCCGCCCCCGCTGCCGCCCGCCGCCCCCGCTGCCGCTGCCGCCGCTGCCCCTGCCGCCGTCGTCACCGTCGCTATACAATGCATCATGGCTACCAAACTGTCCTCATTAAACGGTGCCCCGCGGCGTGCCCGCGGGGGTCCGACAGGGAGTGACGGCAGGAGGGGTGACGGCGGCAGGGGAGGGGGCGATGGCAGCGGGGGGGGTGTGATGACGGGAGGCGGGAGCGAGTGAGAAAGGCAAGATTGCTCTCGCAGCCAGTCAAAGCGGGTGATCAGGTTCAGAGCAGGAATTGATTAAGGAATTGAGCGGTTCATAACAAAATAATTGCCCTTGATTTACGCAGGAATCCCGAAAGGCCTGAACCAAAATACTGAGAAAATCTTGCAAAGTTCCAAACTCACAACAGATTTCGGTTGTATTTTTATATCATTTGCATTTATGACTTCACTTAGTTGGAGGAATTCCCGTCTGCTAAAGCTAAAGTTATGGATTTTATTTTGAGCACCAAGAGATGCGTCCCATTTGACCGCATCATTCGTTGTTTCAGCATGGCTCCGATGTCCCCTTCCCCTGGGTCTACCCTTCCCCCCTGTTGCACCCTCGTTTTCAGAATGATCGTGCATCGCTTCGTCGAGTTTCCATCGGTGTGAAAAGCATCGTTATTAGCTACCATATGCCGTAACATTAATTGTCCCCCCCCCCTCTGACACACTGAGTTACAACATCAACGACGCCGCCATCTCCACAAGCGACGGTGGTCATATTTGACGTCATATTTGCCTCGCCTTCAGAGGGTGCGCAGAACACGTCATATCACATTTGGTCTCCCCTAGCCGTTTATAATCATAGCATAATGCAGTTATCGCCTGGAGCTGTTCTCCCGACCCCAGAGTCGCAAAATATGGTGTCGTTGGGTGTCGTATATTACGACGCGTAATCATAATATGGCGGCGTATAACCAGGTGGTTATGACGTCATAAATCCCCATCATCATCACCACCGGCTGTCATCGAGTCGGGACGTAATGTGGCGCGGCGGCATACAAATGTGGCGCCGCAGCATACCAATGACTTCGAGAGAGGCGCAAGGCAACGTGGTGGACATACTGAGATGTTGGGATTTTCAGATCTGGCAGAGACAATATTGTTTTGGTTAAATGTGGGCAGGGACGTAGACAAGGGGGCAGCGGGGGTAATGCCCCCAACCCCCAACCCCGAGGCAAAGTAAATTCACATTAGATAGAATGGGATTCTCTGAAAACTCGTCCCTACCCCCACCCCCGGTCAGCAGCATATGCTGAGGAACCTTTCGAGTTACCCCCCCCCCCCCCCCCCGCCCTAGAGAAAAATCCTTGCCACGTGCCACTGGATGTGAGTGGATGGCCCTAACCAAGGAGTTCAAAAGAAGCTCTGACAACCTTGACGCCTCTCTGGTGCTCAAAATGTATTTTAAGTTTATGTATTTTAGGATAAGGACAGCGTACGCTCTAGTGTGTGTGTGTTCAAATATAAATAGCATCGCCGCAAAAACATTTTAATCCGTTCTTTGATCTCACACGATCAAACCTAAATCTGCAGAATTGATGGGCTGCTTCTGAGCTATAAGATCCCCTACTCCAAGAACCCATAACCTTACCCAATCCCCTAGTTCTACCCTAGCCTACCCAGCGTTTTGCTGGCCCACCAAGCTGGATACTGGTGGGCGGAGCCCGTCGTCCGCTCGGTATAATTTACCCGCATAGTTTGCGTTTGTGTGGATGCGTGCATTGTGCCCCTGGCGACATTTTCTGTAGGGAGCCCTGCACAGCAGCCTATCGGCAGAGGCGTACTCAGGGGTCGGCAGAGGCGGACTCAGGGAGCGGCAGAGGCGGACTCAGGGATCGGCAGAGGCGGACTCAGGGAGCGGCAGAGGCGGACTCAGGGAGCGGCAGAGGCGGACTCAGGGAGCGGCAGAGGCGGACTCAGGGAGCGGCAGAGGCGGACTCAGGGGTCGGGAGAGGCGGACTCAGGGAGCGGCAGAGATGGACTCAGGGGTCGGCAGAGGCGGACTCAGGGATCGGCAGAGGCGGACTCAGGGATCGGCAGAGGCGGACTCAGGGGTCGGCAGAGGCGGACCCGCCCTGCATACCGGTCAACTCGACACACCCTTTAAACCGGCCTAGAATTGAACGAGCTAGTATTGAGCACGGAAGCCCTTTTGAGCACACTTATGTTTGCCAGTTTGCTCCACGTTTTCGGTAAACTAACAGAATATGTAAAACATGACAGCTAAAACATGGAACCATGTCATGCTGCTCGGCTTATATCTTATGATTTCGTGAAGTGTTTCACGAGCTGTGTACAGCCTCCTGGTTCATAAATCCATGGAGATGCTGGGATTTATGAACTCAAAACTTACCGACTACTACGGCTAAGAGTCTCTTCCTTACATATTACTGTCCCTCTTCAACCTCCCGCAGCTCTGCGCTGGGTGCGTCTCTGCGCACCCCCCCCCCCCCTGCCCTCTCCCTGGCCGCGCCCCTTCACCCTCCCGTACCTCTCCCTGGCCGCGCCGCTGGCTCCCCGCGCCTCTCCCTGGCCGCGCCTCTGCGCTCCCCGCGCCGACCAAAGTCAATGATAACCCAAGCGCGGCCGGCGATCGCCCATTACCATATCAATGTCCCATACACCGCATTCATTGCCTGCCTACCCGCCGCCTGCTGCTGCGATTTACACTTACACCCTGCGCGCGGGCTGCGGCAATTTAGCCGGGCTGCTGCAGTGTGAAATATCCCCCCGCGGACGCCGGGTCCCCGCTCGGGGTCTGGTGCGAGGTAGCCGTCCGACTGATTGGTGGGAGATTATCTAATTAACGCGCCTGTGGGGGTACATGTGTGCTGATGTAATTAGTTATTGGTTCGACGGTGATAGGATGGTGAAGGGGTGAAATATGGTGGCAGCGCGTGGTGTGAGGGCTGTTTGCAGATGTGGTAGATGGTGAAGTGTTGGTTGGGGTTTTGAGGATGAAATATAAACCGGTATGCATGTAACATGGTATGTTATGTACCAACGTAGACACTTTTGTCGGAAATGAAGCGTAATAAAAAGGCATCAGTTGAAACAATCATAAAAAGGTTGTGAGTTAATTATGTTCACGCTATAGATTTGTGTAAATGTTGTTGCGTACGGTACTCACCCTAATTTTGGCCTCAGAGAGATTGGTGTAGAGCGAAATCTCCTCCCGCATACTCATGTCAGGGTATCTGTAAACAGACAAGAGTTAATGTGTGTCAGAAGAAAGTTATTTCGTTCTTCATAAAGTGCTTTCATTCTTCATTCATTCATTCATTCATATCAATCAATTCATTCATTCATTAATTCATTAATTTCATTCATTAATTCAATTCATTCATTAATTCAATTCATTCATTCATTCAATTATTCATTCATTCATTCATCTCATTCATTATTCATTTTTTAATGTATGTTAATATCCCAAGCAAAATCCTTCAGATGAGGACAAATTATAATCTATCGTTTTCATGACATAAAACATGCATTTTTCTTGAATGTGCAGTTTCCATCACATTTTGTTTCTGCACAAGCAACTCGAAATTTTTAACTAGGCGGCTCCTTTAATTCCGTCCACGAATGCTACTAGCAACATCAGATGGAAAAGCCATGCCATGTATGCCCGAGCACCAACCTTGCTGCAGTTAACAACTGTCTCTAATCCCAGCATTCTCTCCTAAAAAACATACAAACCCAGCGAAAATAAATAATTTTCGCCGACAAATTCCCTCTCATGAATCACCTCTCCATTTCGCGATACCGCCTACAGGTGTGATCGGCGCTGTTCACACGTCACCATCATTTCTCGGTGTGGGAACCAAGTGCGTTTGCCGCGATAAAAACCTCCGACCGCCACGATAGTGCTATCCAACGCGGAACTGTATCCTGCAGCCCCCCCCCCTCAGACCCCACCTCCTCCTCCCCCTCCTCAGACCCCCCCACCACCTCCACCACCTCCCTAGACGCCGCCACCGCCCACAAGAGCCCAACTCCGGAGCGCAAAGATAGCCCAGCACGGGGCGGCGCGTGCAGTAGAGTGAAACGAGACTCAGCGCGATTCAAACGCAGGAAAACGTCAGTGGCTTCACTTGACGCTGGTATCTGTAGATTTCATGAGCTGTTGACTTTGGTCACATTTGGTCAGTATACGGTTAGTTCTTAGTATCAATGTCCTGAAGACTTGATGCTGCGTGACGATGTATCTTTGAGGTGCTATGCAGGGGTGGAACTTTATATCTCCTGGGGAGGGCCTGAGCCTCCCCATGATTTCAAATTTTAACATTAGGCCCATTTCGTTGCATGGTAAGAACTGAGTTAAAATCTATCAAATTAACATTAGAGCCCCCCGAGCGATTATTTCTCCACAGTCCCACAGGATATGAACCAAATGACAGAGGCTAGAGCACAACAAAACCCGTCCGCACCGAAAAATCGCGCCACCGGTGGGACGCGAACCCTCGCCACCCCACCACTCACCGGTTCCGGGCGAACGTGGACTCGAGCTCCTGCAGCTGCTGTGACGTGAAGTGTGTGCGCTGGCGGCGTTGCCGCTTCTTCTTTCCGTCGCGCGTCTCGTCTGTGGTGTCCACCGACTGTGATGGCTGCTCCCTTGGCTGCTCTCCGCCGAGTAAAGGGAAAAACACCTTGATTGAGTGGTGGAATGGCTGCCGCCTGAGTAAGAGGGGAAACACCTATAGTGTGTAGCGAAATGCTGCTCCCGCCTGAGTGGAAGAAAAAACACTGATAGTGTTAAGAATGAGCGTTCCGCTGAAAAGTAAAAAGGAAAACACATGATTAGTGGAGGAATGGCTGCTCCCCCGCCTGAGTTAAAGAGGGAAAACACTGATTATTGTAGGAATGGCCTGCTCCGTGAGGAAGCGAAAAAACTGATTAGGTTGAGGAATGGCTGCTCCGCTGAAGGAGAGCGAAAAAAACTGTCTATGTATCGAAATAGGTTTATTAGGATCAATGGTAACAATGTTTCGCCTATATATTGATATACTACCGATTCTTTTTTGTGTAGCAAATAATGATAGTGGAGTAAAATAGGATTAAACCGGAATGAGATGCAAGAGCAATCCTCATGAGAGGACTGGGAATAGCTGCGTCGAGTTTGTGTAAAAAATTAGATGGTTAGGTACTGATAATCCAAGACACCACGTTCATTGGCTACCACTGTACTCAGTCCTTCGTTAATTTGTTTTTATTTCAGCCAATATTGCACACCCGAGTTCCGATGCCATTATACTGCATTATGCAGACTAAGCCCGCAGTTTTCACTGGGTGCCTAAAATTTCCCCCGTCGGGATTCGAACCCGCCACCCTCCGCTTCATCGGACAGCTGGCGTCAGCATGCCGCAATGAGCCGGCTCAGTAAACAGCGTCCCCATCGCTGCAGGCGCTAATGACAGTTTTATCGGGCGGCAAACTCATCCACGCTGATCCCAAGCACAACACAGGCCGGCACGACACACGTACACGGCGCGGCGCGGCGCGGCGCGGCGGGGGCAAAAACGACGCACTGTCGTGTCGCGGACGACGGCGGCCGCCGGTGGGAGCGGGGGCGGGGGCGGGTGCGGGGGCGGGGGCGGCGGAAATGAGAGCTCAGCGACGCGACACGACAAGACATGGTAACGGGGAGAGTTGAGAAAAGAAGCCGGAGAGATCAGAAGAAAGCCGACGAATCATGATTCTGAGTGTAATGATATCCCCACAGCAAACTGGCAACAATGGGTGGAGATCGGTTCTGTGCTGAGCGTGTGTATGCATTGTAAAACAGTAATAAATATACGCACCGTTCAGTAAAATGTTTGTTTATTGGGGTTTATAAGTAAAATGTGCTTATCTAGGCATCTATTCACACTGTAATAGTGCGTGTGCGCATATCCAAAAATATACTTCGGCTTTGTTTAAATAGGTGAACAGGCAAGTAGCTTCTAGTTACCGAATATTGACAGCCTACGACAAAATCGTCACTAAACTTGTCACCTTATTCGTCCTAATTGTGCTATCTGCACGATACCTGGTAACAACAATGGGGGTCAGCACATATTCAACGTTGTTCGCCGCTGGTGTTTTTCCCCTGTTTGATGGTTCCAGTTTTGACTCTGTTGTGCGTTGCGTGTGGTCAGTTTTATGTCGACTTGTGATGGTGCGTATCCGAACGATAATTAAAAATTGATGACGCACCTTGCTGAAAATAATATGATCTTAGTTTTCAGAGCGCGCACACAGAGCGCATTTTTAGAGTGCTTTTGTCATGTAGAAAGCCAACATGTTAGGATAGTCTGCAAATAAGTTCAAATCGACATTGCAATAACCGCCTGACCCTGACACCAACACGAACAAACACCAACACCAACACCAACTACCAACACCAACTAACACCAACACTAACTAACACAACATCCAACACCAACACCAAAACACCAACCACCAACACACCCATCACCATCAACCAACACCAACACAACACCAACACCAACTAACACCAACAACACCAACCCAACTAACACCAACCACCAACACCAACACAACACCATACCAACACCAACACCAACATAAAAACCACCTACAGCAGCAGTAGCAGTGACAGCTGGTCAGTCAGTAAGCTATCCATCGGTCCATCGCCCACCTAACGAGGTGCCATCTGTCACCAGAGCCCACCCGACCACGGCCGGACCTCCACCGATTACCCCCCCCCCCCTGCTGTCACCCCCTTTCCCCCACCCCTTCCGGGCAGCCGGGCGCATCTCTCATCTCCCCTTCCTCGTCTCTTCTCTCCCCCGCCGCCGCCGCCGCCGCCGCCGCCGGTGGTCGTGGTCAGAGGTAGACTCAGGGGTGCCTTGTGCCGGGCACGTGCCTGGTCAGTAGGCACTGGTCGTATTCAGGGGGAGCGATTGGTTATGGACAGTACTAGACGCCTCAAATTGGCCGAGGTTTGTTTATAGTGGTAGTTCTGGGGTATATTAGGCTGTGTTCAGGGCATGTAGACATAAGGCCGGTTCAGATTGCGGCAAACTCAATCTGTATAATTTAGTAAGCTCTAGTAAACTCAATGTCTATAATTCAGTACCGCAGCACTAGTCTTTGTAAATAACTTTGTGAGATGCATGTGCTCAGACCAAAACATGCAAACCTTCTAAACATAACAATGAACTTAAATTTACATACAACGACCCCAAAACAGACAAAGTGTGTAGTTAACTTTAAACCGGTAACAAAAACAGAACTGCAAAACGGCACAACATTGAACAAGCCACAAGCCGGAACAACAAACCTAAAAACACCAGTGGCGTTCTACTACGACACAAGAAGCACAAAACATTGCGTCTGCCACCCGCATGGATACCCACACACCGAAGACCGAGCACCGAGCACCGAGCCCCTCCCCCTCACACAGCCAAACAACACCTCCACAACTCATCTAACACGTCTCCCATACCTTCCCATCGCCCCTCCCCCACGTCAGCCCCCCTCTGTCGTCACCCCCTCTCCCACACGGAAGCCATGTCTGAGCCCGTCAAATCCTCTCCACCATCCTCAGGTCACGTGCCTCATCCGGCCTGCCACCGCCGCTGTCTGGAGTAATTAACGACATGGATGACGTCCAGTGATGACGTCCCCGTGATGACGTCCCAGCGATGACGCCTCCCGAAATGACGCCTCATGGGAATTTTTCCATGATGACGCCTCTCGAAATGACGCCTCATGGGAATGTTTTCATGATGACGCTTCCCTGATGACGCAGCTTAATGTCACTCGACACTACCCGTGATGACGTTACAGTGATGTCCATGGTTTAAAAAAGTGTGGTGCAAAACTCAACGGCACGGCAACGGCAACGGCACAAGAAAAACTAGTGGGGAGTGGCCCCTATCCATCACTGGCGGAATCTAGAACGGCCAGTTTGTGGCGCCAATGGGCATCATCCCCAAAAGGCTTCAACAAAATTCGCACAAACTCATCGGATTTCGTTTTCATTGTGCATTGCTAGAAAGTTTTAAAGACAACTTTATTCAGTAAAAAAATTGGCGATAATGTCCTACATCACGAAACGTGTAAATTTTGCACCGATTTCCGGTGTAATTTTTGTTTGGGGGAAACATTTGCCCCTGATGCCCCTGGATCAGTCAGTGCCCACCATCTGAATAGAAGCCTCCAGCCGTGGTGATGTCGTCTCCCGGACTGACAACTCTCGCAATGACATGGAAATACAATGGCGTGGCTATGCATGGGCGTCGCCACCACACATCCTAAACTTCCCACCGGTAAATTTGAGTACATCAAATTAAGTGCAGTTAGAGCTTAATATAGGGCCTCCCATCTGTCCCCTTTTTAGGCCATAGGCCAGAGCTACATACATATTACAAATGCAATGTCCCAAAATTTGTTTATTCGGGTGGTAAATGACAACCAAGTGTTAATAATTTTCCACTCTACCCATATTAGAAGTGAGAACCATATTAGATCTATCTCTCTACCCATATTAGAAGTATCTACCCATATTACCCATATTAGAAGATAAAAATACATGATTTCAACGAAAAATACTGCTTTTAATAACTTAAACAAACATTGGGCCATTTTGCACACAACTTTCTACTCCCATGGTCTTTTATGGCTCAAAATTTCCACTCTGACACCCAAGCAAAAACGAAATTTTCGAACGCTGTAAAAAAAGAGCTGCCGACCATTGGCATCAACACCACTGGGGAAACTAAGGATTTTCCTCCGTAATTTTAAACCAGCCCTAATATGCTCCCAAATTAAAGCATGCCTACGTGCACTCGGATTTGTATCCCACTATTTTTTAACCGTGGCGACGCCATTTATTTTACCGCCAATGACGTAACATTGACGCCTTCCCAATGGCAAAACTCGCTGTTCAGTCTCTCGCTTCGACGCTACCATGATTCTGACCACATCACCTTCTCTCTCTCTGCTCTGCCCGCAATGACGCTGGGTCCAATAACGCACGCCCTGTGACGCTGGCCACGATGACGTCACAGCAGCATCAATAGAGCTGTCCCATTGAAGCGGCGGCGGGGCAATGGTAAGCCGGACGGCCGACAGCGGTTACCCGTCGGTAATGGTGGTAACAGTAATGGTGACACTGGTAATGGCTATCGGAGTGCGCAGGCAGCGGACAAATTGATAGCGGCGGCGGGATTTGGAGGTGTAATTGATGTAGGATCAGAGGGTGACACGCATCGGGCCGGCAGAAGTTGACTGAAATGTCCTGGGACACCAGTAGTGGCTATACGCCGATTAGGTGTGCGGAAACCTCATGCAATGGTATGAGACAGCAGTGCGTGCAATTTGGTGCAGGATATGTCGAAAGTAAACGTCAGCCGCCAAATGTTTCGCATGTTTGTATATCTCCCCATCACACAGAGATTCAGCAGTTTCACGTTTATGCCAGAACTGATTTAATATGACTAGTGCATTTCAAAACATTTTACCTAGATACATCACGGTACCAGGAAATACCACGCCAAATGTCACGACAAAATCAGTCAGCCCACACAAACTAACTGGAGCAGTCATAGGAACTGACTCCTCGGTTAAAAGGACGCCACCTGACCCGTCACCGTCCCGCCCAGCCTTGATTGACCCGTCCCCCCTCCGCTCGTGTGTCGCCCCCTTTCAACCCGCCGCCGGTCCCCCCCCCGCTGTGGCCGCTAGCGTCTCGACCCGCCGCCGGTCACCCCCAGGGGGCCGAGCTGACGTTTCATGTCGCCGCCTGGACGCTTCTGCGCGAGCGGCGGCAGCAGATCGTTTCCCGCACGTGCCTTTGATGCATCAGCTGTCGCTGGCAAATTGCCTTATTGCACTTTAAACGCTAAAATTGACGTTTGTTTTATCACTTATGGTCAAAGTCAGGGTTTGGAGCGGTATACAAGTGTACAGAATTCTTACCCAGTCGTATATTCACAGGGAAACCCTAAATATTGCTAGACCCATGCCTGTTCATGTGTTTCTAATAATATACTTGTGTTTGTACCTATATTATATGAGGCAGTGCTGCAGGTTCATGCATACTTGTTTAATCGCAAATAAATCGTCGGAAATTCGCTTAATTACGCGAGGATTCTTGGAAAGGACGATTACGATTCTAAAAAACAATTGCTTTGCTCTCACACCGTTTCACTTCACAAATTCTCTACAAAAGACTCCATCCCTACCAGCATCCCTTTGAACCATCTAAACACATTCACGAGAAATCCAATTCCACCGTTCACCCGAGCCCGAAATCATTAGTAACATGACCGTGTATAAATTTATGGTCACCCGATGTCCCTCTGGTCAGCCGCCTGCTTGAACCATCGTTACATCCTTCCCTAATCCCTTGCCATCTGAAGCCCCCGCTCCCGCCGCCCCCGCCCCCGCCGCCGCTCCCGCCCCCGCCGCCGCCCTGACCCAAGTAACGACCGGCCGGCCGCCGCCGCCGCCCCCGCCCCCGCCCCCGCCTCACACAGCGTAATGACTTGAAATCCGAGCCGCGACGCGCCTCCCCTGCTAAACGATCTTCAAATTGTCGGGACGCGTCGTCTCCAAACTCACGAACAGAAGCCAGGGTCCCGGCTGGAACATTAGCTGATCCCTGGGTCAAATTAACTGGTCATATATCACGCTAATTTCACCACAGGCTTAAGATCCTGCGGCGGAATCCGTCTGAACACTTGCACAAAGGATTAGTGGAGAGTGCGATGCGGCAATTTGCCAGCGGAGACGCCGATGCGGTCAGCGGTCAGGGGCACGTGCGGTGGACGCTCTCTGGACCCCGCCGCGCCCGAGGCGGGGAGTAAAGGCTTTGACATGACACGGGAGTCCCGGCGGCGCGGCGGGTTAAAAGGAGTGACACACGGCGAGGAGGGACGGGTCAATCAAGGCTGGATGGGATGGAAGGCGACGGGTCAGGCGGCGTTCCTTTCAACGGGACTGCGAGTGAAGTTTCACTGAGTTCTCGCTTTGTCTCTGGTCGGAAGAATTTGTCGAGATATTAGTCGCGATGTTTGTTCGTGAAATTTGGTAGCGGTATTTTTGATGCTTATATATTGTCACGATAATTTGTAGCAGTTCTGCTCGTTGACCAGACACGTGAGAAAGGGTACTTTAGTTTTCATAGGGACACATACCTTACTTTTTTAGATGAGAACTGATGCAATTACATATTCGTCGCATGTACCGCTCTAAAGTCATCGATAGTAAAACTGCAGAAATAATGTAAGAATCATCCGTCGCCTTGCATTCTGCATTTCATTCAAGCCATCCCAACTCATGCAATAATTATACTGTTAAAGTCACATGAAGCCTATCGGCGACGTATCAGCTGCATTCGACAACACCGCCGACCCATTTTCCACCGAAGACGCCAGAGCAAAGCACCACAAGCGCTTTGTTCACGAGCGAGTGCAGGTGATTTGTCACTGGGATAGTCGCGTGAGAATCCGCTTCCGTTGCCGTGTTGAGCGTTGTCAAGGGCCGTGGTGCGGCTCACGCTCGGGTCAGCTGAGGTCACGGAGGCGATCGCCCGGGGCAGGTGGCGACAGACGCCCGCGCAGGGGGAGGGGCGGGAGGGGCAGCCGGGTCAGACGGGGTCGGCCGCGAACGCCGGGGTGGATTGAGAGGGCAGAGGGATGCGAGTTTCACAATGTCGCTTAGGTGCTTGAAAAGATATCAGTTTTGGCTACAATTCTGTTGTCATTTTTAACAATGCTGTTGAGAAAAAGATTGGGCGACGCAACTGACGAAATATTTGCAATGCTTTCACTGCAGCATTTGTGGCGGTATTGTCGTCAGCAGCAGATATGAGGAAATTTAGGAAGCAAACTAATATTATTAGTTATGTATAGAGATAAAAAAGTGTCGTCACTTTACTGCGTTTGCTTACGAGTAGACATGCCAGAATATAGATAATAATAACAATATATTAACAAATACGTAAATAATGGCTTGCGCCCTGCCATCGAAATGGTCGTAAAAATACCGTGACCCGTTGACCTGTTGCCAGTTGGATTGTATATTTCAAAGCCGACGGACTTTGACACACAGTGGTTCGCTGGGAAACACGACCCCCCCTCCCCCCTCCTCTCTTGAGTTGATAGCAAATCTTGGCATTTATTGCACGGCTACTGCATGATTATTATACAAGTATAATAAATATTATCGGCCAAGATGTCTGGCCGTCATGTCTAGTCTACAGAAGTCATTAGAAAACCCGTTGCCTGTCAGATAAGGGGGACAGGTGATAAGGCCGTCAGTCGCCTGTCAGATAAACCTGTCTCAGATCGGGTAGAGGATGGGAGAAACGTAGGAACGTCACGAACAGTGGGCAGGGGAAGGGGGCAGTGCAACTTTGATCTTGTCTTGCCCCCCAAAAATAACCACCAATGGAAGACATTTCATTTGTGGATTTGGTCTCTTCTCGTTCTCGTCTTGTCAAACCTTTTGCAATCAAAAACACTTATCACCAATCACAATAAAGAAGAGCAGACAAATTGCCGAAAAGTGAGGAGCCATGTCCCCCCCCTGCCCCTGGCCCCCTGATCCTATGCCTATGCAAGAGGAGTAGGAAAGGCAGGGGACGGGCGGATTGAAGGAGAGGATGTGAAGAAGACAGAGGGTGTGAAAATGAAGAGTTAGGAGGCGAGAGGAAGGGAGTGTGGGGACAGAGGACAGCAATGTTAATTTCGAGCTGAGAAACTTTATAGCGGGACACAGCGCTTTGTTGACCCTAACGCAGCCAGGAGTCGCGTAAGGTCAAACTCAGCGGAATCATATATATTTTGCTGTAGATATAGAAACAAACCAAGGGGTATTAGGGAGCACGCCCATAAAATATTAAAGTCCTCTGGAATATGACCATGTTTTATTGTCAAATATAACCAATGAAACCCAAAAATATAACTAGTTAAAACATAACAAATTTTGACGTGATGAAGTAATAAAGTATATTTTAAAGAAACACCTAAGCGTTCAAGGAAGTAAAATCTGATCAGTTTCTTCTTTACTTCATCCGACTTTTGGGATGTGTTCTACCCAAACCGTCGGCCGTACTAAATCAGTCAGTGGCCATAGATAAGAAGCATGAGCGTATAGTCGCGGCAGTGGAGACCTCACATTGTGACTGCAGGTAGTTGGGCGCAGTGGTGGATCTACGGTGGGGCAAAATTGACGATGGTCGCCGAAAACGGGCGACCCCCACGCTTTCAACAATTTCCTAGTGTACGGGACGGCGCCCACATGTGAAGTATTGTACCCTCTGAGCTAATCCCCCCTTAAACTCGAAACCTAGATCCGCCACTGCCAGGGCCCACCCAGCTGTGGCTCATTTATCACAATCCTAACTCCACCGTCGGAGGAGGAGGGATTACTAGGGGAAAATTTCTTGCCGCGGACGTAGTGCGAGGTGTAGAGGGATCAGGATAGATGAGCTACCCGCAAAGAACCGATACGCTTGTTGTGGCACCTTGTTTTGCTTAACCCCGTAACAACAATGGGTTACAAAGGCACCTACTAATTAGTGTTTTTGTGGTGGACATACCCGTACAAGATGAATGTCACGAAACCTGTGCGAAAGCCCCGTGCACACATGGTGCCTTCGCCACCAATGGCAAAACCGCCGCTCGTAGGCGCAGCGAGCACGTTAGGCGGCTAGGGCGGGTCGGGGGCAGTGTCTTTCGTACTGCGCTTCTCCGACTAGAGAACTAATTTGTCCCGACACTTAGTCAAATTGGGCTTGGTGATTTACTTGCGTGAAACTAGGCGTAAGAGTATGTATATGCTTGAATATCTGGCGGCGCGATCCAGTGGGGCGGAGTGTGCCCACCCGCTGCCGGTAGGTATTATAGCGCAATATTCCGCACGAATGTTTAAGTAGTTATCCGTATATATCGTTGTATTAAGTCTATTAAGTCATCGATATATGCAGTGATGAAAAAAGTTTGCATGGGCAAAACCCATCTCAGACAACTTTTTCTGTTCGCACATTCAAAAGAAAAATGCCAGAGCTTCAAACTATGCCGGGAAGGTGTCAAAATGTTTGATCTGAGTCCGTTCCAACGACCAATCTCAACCCCTTTACACATGGCTAGCATTGCCCGTCCTTTGCTTTAGCCGCCTTTAAAGGGAATATAGCACCTTTAACATTAGTTTTTAACTGAGATAGCCAGATTGTCGGGTGTGCTGAGAAAACCCCCAAATCCGAAATTTTTCCCTTCCAAAACGACCTAGTTGCTGAGTTTGAACGCAAAAACCGTTGGTCATATGTGGTCATATTCAACGTCACAAATCCCGTGACGTATCGCATACGTCATCAGTAGTTACTCCACTGTTCACGTATGCGTGCCCCCACTTCGCTTGAAACCGTCCGCCCAGTATTTCATTACCGTGCGTTCCGCCCCGACGCCACCGACGGTCGTGTCAGGCGTCTCGGCACACTAGTGGTTCACGTATGCGGGGCCCCCACGTCCACACCCGCCTCGCAGCGAGCGCCGGTCTACCCAGCCATCCCGTTTCACGCTACCGGCTGCACCCATCGTGCGGTGCCGGCACAGCAGCTGTCATGGCGGGCGGCAAAGTTTGCCGTTCGGTGCCTCCTTGTGCCGACCACAACTCGCTTGGTGACGCAGATTGGTGGACTCACATGTAAAACATATTACTATTTTCTTCCAATTACAATCATGTTCTGACTTTTTTACGCAAAAATATGAATGCCCAGGACCATAATCAGGGCATCTCTTCTCCATCATTCTACGATACTTTTTCCCAAGGTGCTATATTCCCTTAAACGTGACGAACATTGCGCTGCGCTAATCCTAGTAGTGTCACTGGAGATGTATTATGGTGATGGTTATATTCAACAACTCATCACAGAGCAACTGCCCCCCCAAGAAGACCTCGCGGATGCTAAGACCAGTGTTGAGGGGCTGTGTTGACCTGTGTCTTAGCGTTGACGACACAGTGATCTGAGGGGTCTCAGCCCCACTCCCCGCCAGACCCCCCCCCCCCCCCCCCCCCCCGGCTGCCGCCCGCGAAGATGGGCGTAAACATATCATCGGCACACGGAGCCCGCGACTGGTAGTTGAGTGCTTAGAGGTGCCAGGTAAACACGTGGGGCACTTCGTGATCCATCACAGTGAACCGCGACGGATTCGGAAAGCGACAACATAAACTGCCAGACCATGTTTGATTAGCTCTATTCGCCACCCAGTTATACAAGGATTTCAGATGAAAGCTTTCGAACTCTACTGTAAAACAATAATTTAGCTTTGAATACATGTGGAAAGCAGACTTGTATACGATTCATTATTTTTCGAACGATTCAATCACGACTCAAAATCCGATCTGTCAAATCATCCGACCTCAGAAATCTACGTTATTGCTTCAATCACGACTCAATCCATGTAAATTTCAATCAAATGTTAGTGCATTCGATTCAATCAAAGACTTTGAAAACCGGCGACTTGATCGTACTTCAAAAGTCCACGATTCAAATGACTTTCTGGCAGCCCAATATAGGTCCATAACCCGACTCAATCGATGTTTGACCCCATTCCTGACTGATCAATAGAAGTATTCGAATATAAGAGGACGACTCGATAATTTCCTCTCTGCCTCAAAACTTATGGAATACAACCGACTTTTTTGCAACTATTAGAAAGCGTTGATTTAAGAGTTGTGATATTGAATACTTCCGAAATTCTAATACTTGCTGGGACGCATGCGGTATTCCTCCATTCCCGACTTCTCGAAATTTTGCATGGATCCACTTGTTAAAAACTTGAAGTTTTGAAGGCTCCTTTTTGAATTTCAGTAATGCGTGCTTATTTGTACGTTCGCCGAACCCCGAACTCAGTCAGCTCTGCTAAATAGATTTGTTCCTGTCACTCTCACATCATGGCCTTCCTATATGAGCTAACGATTCAATCACGACTCAAGCCAAGTCCTAAAAAAAATGGTGCAGCGACTTCACATTCAGTTTGAGTCGCAGAAACTGCTTGATTCATGAGTCGCGACTCAATCAGAGTTGAATCGTATGCAAGTCTGGTGGAAAGATGTACGGCTTAGAATAGCGGGAACTTGTGTGGCCGCTATTTGGCGGTCACACAAGTTGACGTTAAAGATGGCAGTTTAAGTGGCGTTTAAGATTGGTAAGATGAACGCAAGTGTGACTTCAAATACGGACCCAAATTCCGACCGGGAAAAAGCGCCATATTCTTTCCCGAAATTATCTCATCTATTCTGCTTGCTATTGTTATTGTCCGGTTTCTGCGACAGCGCGAAATGGTCATATGCCGGCAGAATAATCGTGGTCCCTTCACTGATAAACCGGACAAACTCATTATAGACACCGACGCATCCAGAACGTCCAAGACAATGTGATCCCATAGGTACAGAAAATAACATTACACGCCTAATCGCGAACAAATTAAAAGACCTCATCCTATCCTCATAAAGTAAGCCAAACCATAGCATCACCGACTCATTCGTCTTCAATAAAAATTAGGTTATCTCATTTTTAATCATGCAAACACAACTCATTCAACCTGTAAGTAACCACTCAATCTTCCATCCCCCCCCACCCGCCCCCCAAGTGCATTAATAATTCGGTGCAATATTATACTCACAGTGTTCAGTTCTTTCTCCACTCGTTAAACCACAGCCGTCCTCCCCCAGCAGCGTCTTCTCCTGACTGCCGCTAGCGTCCACTGTCCGCGTGTGGACTCTCGGCGCTGCCGCCCCTGTTTACCCGCTCCTCGATTAACGTGGATATGTCAATTATTATTGCCGATTTCCGGACCTGAGATGATGATACAGTGGTAGCATCATCTCTCTTCGTCCACAAGCTCACACGTACATCATTTAGAAGCGCGATTATACCAGCCAACACGCGCTCCGCACACACCCCTGTCATCGTATTTTAAATTTACTTTGGAGGGGGCATGGGATGAACGTATAATTATGCACTTTAGGACTTCCCGAAGTTCGTTAGTCCCCTTGGCGGCGCGGCGGGGGCGGTGAGCGGTCGGCGATTGTGGCGGCCGGAGGTTTGGCGGGAAGGTTGGAAGCAGGCGACTGTGGTACATCGACTAGCGAGAACGCGAGGTGGGAGGGGACGGGGAGGGGGAGTTTGTCGGTCATGCGGTGGCCTCAAAATGTCAACGCACGCCCGTGCACGTGTGTGTGTGTGTGTGTGTGTGTGGGTGGGTGTGTGCGTACGTGCGTGCGTCAGCGCACGGTTACCCTAGTAGCACATAACGTTGTCACGTCATGACAACGTGGATAACGTCATGACAACGTTCATATGACGTAATTACGTCGTGTAGCGTTGTCAAGACGTCGTGAAAGTGCTGTGTGCTACTAGGGTACTAAGCAGGGTAGCGGGTTGTATGTTGGTGGTTCTAATAATTATATGTGTTTTGGATGTCCAAGGTCAAAGGGCCCAGTAACGCCCGAAGGGCTGACTGCTCGGCGGCTCCCTTGGCCGAATGCAGCATCCGTCTCTGTACGTATGAACACTGAACAGTGAACATGTGTGAACAGAACACGTGTGAACATGGGCGTCACCAACACTGGGTACACTAAGGATATTATCCCCAGTAATCTTCATCTATCCCTAACATGGTTCCCATGTTTAGAAAAGGTGCCGCGTGTACTAACGGACGGTTCTTCGTTCCCGAGTAATTTGAATAAGCTCAAATATGGGTACATCTTTCCCACGTCACGTCAAGCCAGTGGAAGACATGACGGCTGTCAGAAAATTGCGCCTGCGAAAGAGCTAACGTTTCAGCAAGCTGGCACGAGAGAGAGGGTACACACCTGGGGTTCCGTTCGCCTCATTACAAGCGTGAGCGCGGTGTGAACAAGTGCACAGTGGCGGTGAGAAACAGTGCACAGTGGCGCTGCAGATTTGTGTTAGAGTTGAAGCACACATAACACACGGGAGTCCCCCGACAAAAAGCACAAGCCGAGACTTGTTGAGCGGTAGGCCTCAATCGGGCTCAAGGCTTGGTTCGCGACGTAGTAGCTCTACGCGTGGTTGATCTGCTGCGTGCGCTCGCGCTGAGACTACGGGGAAGGTATATGCGTCGTATGTAGTGCGGTTTTGCCGGGGTGAGACAGTGAGGCGGAGGAGGTGTCGTGAGTGCGGTGAACAGTGGGGCAAGGTGTTCGTTGGTGTGAACAAGGATATGACCGATAGGTGCCCCGGTATTCCAGTATGTATATAGTAAGCTTGTGGGAATTTGTTGAGTCAGTGTTTGCTTGCCGGTGGGCGTCCACTGAGACTTGCCCCCTCGAAAAAAACAGCGATTTAGCCGAGTAATCGCCCCCGGGCGGGCGAACCATCTTTTCCAGGCGCCGCTGTACCTAAGACTACGCTCACCAGGCAGTCGCCCACGCAGATTGCTACCGGCCTTTGGCTCTTAACGAATCTAGTATGTCACGAGATAACGTTGATTAACGATCGGAAGTTGAAACTGAAACTTTCGCTTTAGCGATGTGAGAAAAGATTGTCGATGAGGCCTTGCTTGGAGTGCGTCGTTTAGACGGAGTTGCAACCTAATAACTCCAGCCAATGGCCAACAATGGTATAGTGGAAGTCCTGCCTCTGCCATGACAGCATGTTTTAGATGGTATGATTGGGGTACACACACACAGGTGAGATCCCTGCTGTGGCGCTGAGCTTCACTGCTGCGCGGACCCGTTCACAGTTTGGGCTGTCCGGGCGCGGTGTCAGGGAGCTCACGGCCGCAACCGCGATGGTTCCATGCCCCACGCACATAGCCGGCCCATCTTGCGGAGCTGCTGAGCACAGCCCACAGCTGTTCGCGCGCGAGGTAGGTCCGACACGGCGGCCCTCATGACGCACTCTGTTGCGCCAGCCCGACACAGAGGTCCAAATGCAACGGCGATCAGTCACCCCGATAGGCCGAGTGTGTCGCCGCAGGTACCCGCCTGACCACCCCAACACCATGACGGTGAGGCCAGCGGTTGTCGCGGTGCGACTGTGACCAGCACCAACACCTGCTCATATGTCGCCGGGCCACCGTCAGGTCTTTGAGCGGCGCCCCGTTAACCAGGGCGTCCGATGCCCGCTGCGCTCGCTCCAGCGACACTAGGATGTCGTTTCCAGTGCAGAGAGATCCGTTCATCGCAATACATGAAGCCGATACTTCCCGGTACAGCTGAAGGCATCGACGAGCGGCGGCCCCACAACAGGAACCAGAGACGGGAGAGAAAACCCCCCAGTGGGAGGCACCGCTCTGAAGACCCACTCTTGCTGGTCACTCCGTTGACCCCCACTCGGAATCTCGACCGCATGCCGCTGTCTCGAGCCACTGCCAGCTCCACTCGAACAAGGCAGCGAGGGAGGCCAGCTCGAGGGGGCCGAATGGGCGCCCGCTCCGTCCCCCTAGGGTAGTCGGTGATTCCCGCCGACGTCGTAGGCCTTGACGGTCCCTTGGTGTGCCTCACGGAACAAGCTGGTCACACCACGGCTGCGCGCTATCTTCCTACTGACACAGAGTGCGTTCTCGAGCTTTACGTACAATTTCGACGACGCCCGGAGCCATGTGAAAGGTAACCATGCCTTTCGTTGTTCGCTTAGGAGCAGGCGTACGCATCCACTGCCGACCAGTCCGCGTAGCTGCGCAGATCCATGCACGGCCTCCCACGACCACCTAGCCCGGCCGACAACGCTCCTCTACAGTCAACAACTAGCCGGTCACACAGCCGGCCCATCCGGCTACCGCTGCCTCGTCAGCAGATTCTCGGTGAGCGGCGGCAGCATTGCGCTACGGCTGGAACAGTATCCAACTACGTCTCTGCACCGCCCTGCTCCACGCTCGCGCTGCTGATCGGAACTATGCCGCTGGCGCAGGCCCCGCACTCAGGCATATGGCGTGCTAGGCCTGACGCCATGAGGCGCGTTCCGATGTCAGCGCGCGATGGCACTGAGTCATTGCACCCGGCGCCGAGCAGCGTATATGCCCGTCCTTCCTCAGAAATACGTCCGTCAAGAGAAGGAAACCCTGCAGCATGCTGTTCCAGTGTCCGCCTTTAGGTTACTAGATGTGGCGATACGACGGGTTAGCGCCACTCAGGTAGCCGGCTGCTGCAGTGTTGGGGCACCCAGCGAGTCAGGAACGTCCTGTCGTAAGTCGCAGCGACGCCCCTTTGCTCCGGCAGTGGTAATGGAGGAATCGCTGTTGTAACACGGCGAGCAGCTGGAATGAAGCGCTGGTGGCTGTCCGCACAGCTTGCACTCGTTCGTGGCGTCGCTGCATAGGGCAGGCTATTTACTTGGCGCCATTGCCCCACCAGTGCTCATGTTGCCGGGCCCCGGGCAGCGGGCCAAAGCATCGACGCATCGTTGGGGGTGTCAGCGCGCATGCTCGTGCCTCTAAGCAACCATGCGTCCTTAGGTCACCTAGCGACCGACAGTCTGTCACAGTTTCCAGCACGTCACTCGTGGACACTGAGTGAAAGGACAGATCATGGTTCTCCTGATAGTAGAATCGTGGCGACAGATTGGCACTGAGCGATCCGAGGTCCGTCCGTCTCTGAAAACACATTGAACAAAATAGCTTCTCCGACCGTTTTTCAAGGATTTAGAGTGCACATTTGGCGAATCTAGCGCAATGGCAAGGAAATACACCAAGCACAGACACTATACACCAAGCACAAGTGACACAATGACATACAGAAGAAACAACAAGTAGACACAGGACACAGCATACGAGAATGGGGAAGAGACTACAGCACAGAACACATGAGAACATTCTGTAGTAGGAAGAAAAGGCTTATACCACCGAATACTGGACATAGGAGGCGACCAGCACGTTAAACAACATAAAGCCGAACATCCGAGCATGTGAGCAGGAAGGCAAACAGCACAGGGACATAGCACAGCACAGACATTACACTGGACCACTTGAGCCACAGGACCCACTCAAATGGGCACAGCACAGAACGAAGCAACCGCCCCAGGTCCAGCGAGCAAGCAAGCGCTGGACAATCAGTCTTCAGGACCCAGCGCGATCAAGCACCACCCCACATGTAGACCAACAGCACAGGCAGCACAGCCACAGCACAGGACTCACAGTACAGCAGTATACGGACGTACGAGCACGAGACAGCAACACAGTACCAGGACACAGCACAGCACAGGGACACAACAACAGCACAGAGTAGAACTAGAACACAAGTCACAGGGACACAGTCACAGAACAACAAGATGACACAGCACTCTCCAGGACACAGCTACAAGGACACAGGCATACAGTACAGGCTACCACTTAGTATTAATACATAGAACAAATCAGGTGCACTAAGCATCGTAAGAGTTTATGAGAAAGCGAGGCAAAGAAAAACATGGCAGAAAGTCAATAGCCACCTAAACACAGACAGGGCAAGGACAAAAGGCACAGGACAAAGCAACAGGACAAAGCACAGGACATAGCACAGGACAAAAGCACAAGTGTGGTTACTAATCTGAAAAAGCTAACAATGTGACCCTTACGCAGGGATAACAGGACAACTAGGTGGCACATAGCAACACTGTGGCATCAACAAAGGGTGAAGTACATCACAGACACCGGCACGGAGTAGACACAAAAACCGTAAACATGAATCTTTCGAGAGTCATGCGAGAGAAATAGAGACTTGACGCCACAGACACAGTTAGATATGAGACACCACAACGACACGAGGAACATAGCGATCATAGGAATATTTAAATCATATGGACGTTCACGATGGTAGCGTGCCGGACACACCAGGAACGACGAAATCATCGACACGTATCGTCCCGCGAGAGCAGCGAGAGCGTAGAAAACAGCATAAGATAAGAACGTCACAATACAACGAAAGATTCACATGTTAGCATGTACGCGAACGAACAGCGAGACAGCACTGTGCGATTTGATTCATAGCACAACCTTGTTTGGGATATTTCAGTGAATCACTATCATAGAAAGAAGCTTTAGACAAGGACATCAACAGCAGGGCAGACTACGAATCATCACACATATTCAGTCTACACTCATTCCAAACTGACTATTGAAACCACGGCAGGCCACTGTCGAGACCAGTTCTGGCGGAGTCACGGCTATAATCTCTCGAAAGCGGCTTAGAAGCGAAAGAAGAGTCAATCTAGTAGCGTGGTTCTCACACTGTTCAGGATCACCTAAACGGCAGCCGCGCACGAACAAGTCCGGAACACTTAGCCTCGCGTTAATGCGTCCGAGGAACAGGCGCCATCTTAATCTATGTCACACGGGCAGGCAATCAGGACGGTAGTCACAATAAGGTACAAACAGCCTAGACGGCAATGATGAGAGTATTGTACAATGCGGCTCACCGACGAAGATCCGATAACGTGTACAACACGCCGATCAGAAAAGATGTCAATGCCGCAATATCACGCAGCACACCAGAACAGCACAAATCTGAATCTGTAAAAAACGAAAGTGACATAAATAATGCGCTAGGGACTGCCGACGGGACAAGAAGAAATCTGCGATACCTGGAGGCAGCCGGCGCGCGCGCGGCTACGAAAGACAGCGTAGCATCTCCATTTTTGTGTCTACAGGTTTTTGGCGAGGTACGACAGGTGGCCAGACCGGGTCAGGGAGGTCACCGTACGTATGTACGACAGGCGTCCTGAGACGGACGAGGAAAGGATCAAATCCCCATCTAAAGAGGGGCAGCCATAGCAGGACAGTCCAGCAGATGTTCAATGTACCCACGGATCAGTATGTTCTCCTGTTGTCACCGAGCTCATCGAGCTCCTCCAATCCAAGTTGGGGGGGGGGGCGCTGCCGGTTCACATCTGGCTCACTCCGCTACACTCAAGACGGTCAGAGCGTAGTGTTCAAACGGTTTCACGGTGGAACGTGACGAGAGATGCCTGTGTACACCGACACATTGCGGGGCGTCACGCCCTACCACAGGGGCAGGGACAAGAGTGCTGGCCGAAACAGAGAGGACTCATTCCGTGAACATCGATAGTGTGGGAATGCGGCCGTTACACGAACCAAGGAAAGCAGAAATCGTGTGATGACTGACAGTCGATTCTTTCATGCACCGGATCCAATAAGGACAGGCATAAGGGTGTAAACTATGACCCTTGAGAAGAGAATGAGGGCTGTAGGGACAACTGGAGACCAGCGTGAATTTATCCGCACGTTCCTCCCTGGTCCCCCTTTCCAGGTCTTGTCACCTCGGCCAAATACTTGGAGGAACTTCAGGATCTGATTTCTCTTATATCCTGATAGAGGTCAGTCTGCAGACTAGGTGGACAGAGTGCCGCTCAGTCATTCACGCAGTGATAGTCCCTAATGGATCTGCAAAGGGCGGATCCATTAGACGTGGAGAATCAGCACCTTTCAACCAACAAGGGTCTGACCTCCTGCGCGCTGATGATAATCTGAATCCCACCGCTCTGACCGCCTGCCGTCCGTGACATGGACCCTCGAGCCTCTGAACCATCTGGCCGTACGTGACCTACCCCACTGCTGACCGCCGCCGTCTGTGACCCAAGCCTTCCGTCGCCTGACCCCTGCCACCTGTGACGTCATCGAATAAGCTCCTCTCGCGCGCCATGCTCGAACTGACTAACCTTTTCCGTAGTGAATTGAACCCAGCTCTTCTGGGAAAACAACCTGACCGTGTGATCCTGACCTCGGCGTTCGTAAGAACGCCATTTCCACAGCGTAGGTCGTAAGAACAGTCTTTCCTGACGTCAACCACTAGTCGACTGTTGATTTGACTCCTACCCGGGCCTTTCGGTGCTATTTAAAGCCTGTATAAGCTCTACGATATTTCTCTCTCCCGGTTACTTAATTTATATTATACTGATTAAAATAAAAAAACAATACTAAGTTTAAGATTAATACACGTATAAAAATCGTGATTCAATATATCGGTTATATATTAATGTTATACTGTTTATCTCTCTGGTCGGTTTTACAGAAGATGGACAGTAGTGCCTGCGGTTCCATTCTAGTGTGGAACGATTACCCGTCATTTCGTATCCATATAATTTACACCTCTCGGATAACACAGAAAATTTAAACGGGGGTATCTCCGGGACGCACAAGGTAGCTAGAGATACTGCAAGCGCCTATCAGCTCTGTTGGTATATTATACTTAGCATCTGAATATATCCCCATTAAACCCCCTTTTTAGACTGACGAACAGATGAATAGCAAATAGGTTTGACCTCCAGATAATGCCGGGTGCCGCCGATGCGGCCACTTGAACATAACGACAATCACTGTCACTGCACCTACAATCCGCAGAAAAACTGTCACCGCACCTGTTCAACATTTCTACCGTCTCACGATGCAAACACATCCAGTGAAGTAACCCTGCTTCCCACCCCCCTTGACCACCCATCCTGCTGTCCATGCAATCAACCTCACCTGCAACACCTATCACAGCGCGGACTGACATACTCGGGCACTCATGACACCTGTCACATCACCGTTCCACCTAGGCAGTTACCCATTCACCCCGTCACTGTCTGCTTCCACGATCACCCGTCAAGACCTTGGATTCCACTATCACCGTCACACTGGTTTCATCATCTTATCCGGTCACCTGCACCATCCGCCGGAAGCATTGAGGCGGTTAACAAACGGGAATGGAACCCACAAACCACGCATCGACAATTCACTCGAAGCAACTAACTAGTTTTCCAAACACTCCTTGACTCTAGAGCGATGGAAAACGCATACAAGCAGAGCGTTAGAAGGTCTTGAGCGCCATATGCCGGATCGGGGAAGAGTGTGGTCTGCTGCTCCAGTTACCGGCAAGGAGGAAAGGGCCAACATCGAGGTTTATTTCATTAGCCTACTATACAAATTTGCATTCGATCCGGCCTGACACGGCCCGAAACAGCCGACCCGGCCCGACGCGGCCGTACGTGACGCTGATCGGAATTCGGAAGCTATTAACTTTGCAACCACTGCGCCGATTGAGATTGGGTTTGCCTTTCACCATTGGATAACTACATTAAAGTTATTTTACTTTGAGTAAAATATGCACAAAAATAGCTAGTGTAAAAAGTTATATTATAGTTTTAGTCCGCATAACTTGCGCCGGCAAAGCCTATCATAGTCAACGAATTGTGATCTAAGCATGTAATTATACAATGAAGCATGCAGTTTTCAGGACGTGTGCACCCATTTGGCGGATTTGAGAAAGAAGATAATTAAGAATTACATACAGAGCGCGTCCGTCAGGCCATCGCCCCAAAAAGGCGTTTTGCTGGTCTGTACCTACCTACCTACCTTATTCAGGGTTAAAAACGATGGAAAACGCTACTGGCGAGCAGATATATAATGGAATTTGTGTGTGATGTAATAGCACCGTGAGTATTAATGTAAAACATGGCCTGAGGAAAAGGAAAGCAAATGTTGCGACCTGTTCGCGAAGCTGGCTCACTATGTTGCGAGCTGTTCTCAAAGTTATGTTTGACAAAACTTCTTGACATGCATCATACAATAAATAGCATACCCTATAAAATGTTCAGCCAGGGTGCTTTCGAGACTCTTAAAACTGCTTCTGTTATTGAATTTTCAGCAGTCATATTTTATTTCATGCATAGTTTTCCTTTACAAGATGGAGCAATTCCCATTTTTCCCCTTTTTTTGGGTGGGGGAGTTGTAAAAGCTGAAGCACCATCAACACCAATCTCTCATATAAGGCAGTGTATCAGGTTTTATCACGACGACTGTCCCAGTCTGGGGAAGATAAAGATGTCCAAAATGTAGGAAATCGAAAGGCGCTGCCTTCCACAGAATGATACGGGGAGAGAAAACCAGTAAGTGGCAGCGTGCCAGGTTTTCCCGAGTGTGGTGACCTAACATAATGTGCAGCCCTGGAGCGATGCGGGGCCACGGAACTCACAAGACCCGACCCGAAATGTCCGGAAGTGACATGAAATGTCCCGAAATGACCCGGAATGACCCGAAAAGACCCGAAATGACCCGGAATGACCCGAAAAGACCCGAAAACCCGAAAAGACCCGAGCGACTTAACTGAAATCAAATGATGTGACTCGATTGTCTAACATGACCTGACCTTACGCGATATGTCTGTCTAACCTGAACTGACCTGGTTTTATCTGATCGACTAACCTGACGGCTGACCTGATGTGACTCGACGGCTGATCTGACCTGAAGTGACCTGTCGGACTGACCTGCACTGGGCGCCCGTCGGACCGTCGACACAGCCGTGGCAGCTGGCTGATGCTGATGCTGCTGCTGCTGCTGATGCTGCTGAGCCTGCTGCTGATGCTGCTCGGCTCCCCCCAGCGCTGTGATCTCGGTCGTGCTGTCGATACCCTGCTTCACTGAAGGCTGAAGAGCCTGGTGGGTCGGCGGCATCGTCGTCATGGTGTCCTGCACGTGCACCAGCTCCTGGAGGCACATCTCGTTCATCGCCGCCAGGCCCTCCATGGCCTTGACCTGACGGTGACCTCTGTGTTCCGGTCGGCTCAGGTCGGCTTCGGTCGGCTCAGGTCGGCTCAGGTCGGCTTGGGTCGGCTTCGCTGGACTTGGCTGGGCTTCACGTCGCTACACGGGGCTTCAGGCGGCTTCGCGGCGGCTTGCGCGGACTCTGCCGTGATAGCCCGGCTCTCGGAAACAATCCGAAGCAATTCGACTCGGAATTACCGGCGGTGGCGTTTCACCTGGAGCGCAGAAGCTCCGATCCTGGCCCTAAGTCCGCCGATCCAGCGCGTAAGCTGGCGTAATATATCAAACACAACAAAATGCACCACTATCCCGGTCTAAGCCCACTAACCCTCTGAATCTCTGGACTCGTTTCGCACGCTTAGCTTGACGCCGGCCGCGCCGCGGCGGAGCTCGACGCTGATTGGCCGGCGGGCGGACGCCGGCCGCCGGCTGGGCGCTGACGTCACGCGACGCG
The DNA here is from genome assembly GCA_014673585.1 of Semibalanus balanoides. Taxonomy (NCBI): domain Eukaryota; kingdom Metazoa; phylum Arthropoda; class Thecostraca; order Balanomorpha; family Balanidae; genus Semibalanus; species Semibalanus balanoides. The sequence continues at coordinate 29,308 of VOPJ01014025.1, forward strand.
GCGCGCTGATTGGCCGCCGCGGGATCGATCGCTCGACGCAGAAGAAGCGGCGACGTCGCTGGGGAAAATGGCGGAGGCTTACAGGGGATTCAGCGTTGTATTTGGAATGTAAATAGCGGCTCGGGACAGGGGCGGCGGCATGCACGGCCGTGGAGGGGGCAGGGGCGTCTCCAGTCGTCACGACGTGAGGAGTCACGAGATGTGATCGATGCGTGCATGGGGAGAGCGTCGCAGCTTTGTTCGTCTATGTTTCGTGCCTGTTGCCGCCTATTTCGCGTCCGTCCTGTCGGCTGTCAGGCGGTATCTGCGCCCCGCCTATGATGCTCCCGTCACTGTTCAGAATACAGAAGCACTTCTGTCGCGCATAGAGGCGCCACGGGGAGGATATATTTGGGAAATGGGCATAAATCGCTGTTGGGAGGGGTGATAAAATGCTGTGGAATCGCCCCACGAAGCAGAAAATGACGATAAATACGGTGTAATGTCAGACCACCACCGCAGTTGTAGACGCGGAGAATCGCAAGTGGACACAAACATACATAACTGCTGGTTTGGGCCTTTGTTATGCTGTAGCTGTTTATTTTAGTAGGACACATGTTACTGGGCGGACATTCCACAGCCCAGAAATGAAGGGCTGTGGAATGAACATAATGGCGTCACCCCGACACTGGCGGATCCAGAAAGTGTGATTTTGACAGTTTTGGGGGGGGCCAAATCCCAAAAATTATGGGGACCAGTGTTCCATTACTAGTGTCCCCCCCAGCAGAGTGCAGTGGGGCGCACCACATGAATGGAACATCTGAATTAAAAGAAGATACTGCATAATCATATTGCGTATTGCGCAAGGTGAATGTGATTGGCTACGATTCTCAAAACTGAAAAGACTTCGCAACTTTGAATATCTACATGAGGAAAAATGGGACGGGCATGCCATCTTTATTCCGAAACAAATGATATTTAATCCACCGAGGTGCAAACCAAGTCACGTCTCAGCGCTAGGAAAAGTGAACAGCGATTTATTTTGTTGTCAGACAGCTGTCATTCCATTTATGGCTGTGCCTGGTGAGTGAGTGACCACTTCTACTGCTGCTGCTGGGTTCGGCTTTATCCTGGTAAGATCACTTAGGCCCGCGGGAGTCAGTGAGCTCAAATTACAAAGGCGGCCGGGACTGCCACTGTATTCAGTAGCCGCCATACACTCAGTAGCCGGCAGTAGTCACCAGTGGTCACTGGTCACCGCCAGTGGTCACTGACAGTAGTCACTGACAGTGGTCACTGACAGTGATCACCAGTTCCGGGTTACGTTGGGTGTGCGAGGGAGGATTGAAGACGACGAAAGGAATTAAAATGAATGTGGTCATTGCTGCTCGCCTGATATGTATTTTGTTATACATAAGACCCTTAACCATTGTGCAATAAAATAAGATAACAACAGATTGTGTATATACGGTAGCAATATTTGTCAGTGTCAGACCTCTCTTTGTTCAAACGATAGCTACGTCGTTTGTCATTGGCAAAAGTTTTGTTGAAATACTTGATTTTGCTTTGTAAGAAAACTGTAGATCATAGGGGGTGGGGATTCTCTCAAGACGAGATAAAAGTTTCGCTGCCCCCCCCCCCTCCCACACACACACACACACACACTTACATACACTTGTGTCGTTCTTCCTCCCTGTGTCCCTCGTACATACGATAGCAGGAGCGTCGCCACGGATTTTTTACTTGGGGGACGCAGTAGGAGTCTGAAGTATCAGTTAAAACACAAATTGTTGACTGGGGGGTAGCAGGCCACTAGCGAGAAGTTGTTGACCAGGGGCAGGTAGAGCGAGCCGTGTCTGCCCTGCCATCCACTGCTTGGCCGTCAGCTGTTTCGGGAAGGAAAAATTGCGGTTTCAGGACATTTGGGGGGTGGACATGGCCTTGGAATATTCATTTCCCTTGGCCATCCTGCATACGCCGCTGGAAGGGATCCTATTTTCGCGAGAGTTTGTTCCTTTGTGTACATTTTTGTATCGCTAATCTTCTTTGTTATCGCCCAGCAAGCTAAAAGCTACCCATTCTATGATATATTTCCAAAAATGAACTTGCCATGGAACATGCTAAAACAAGTCTAATGGACTAAATATAATTTTTAATCGTCCTCTTATATAGCTTTGTGGACGAGCACTTCAAAATTCTCAGTTTGTGGCCGAGACGAAGTCGAAGCCTCAAACTGTGAATTTTGAAGCGCGAGTCCACAAAGCAATTTATTGACAGCTAGCCCGCACAGAGATTAGTTAAAATAAAGTCTGCAATATTTGTTCATTTTACAGTCTGGTCTTAGTGCATGTGTCTAGTGGTCCAACAACTCAGGTCACGTGACTACTGTACACTAAACTCCAGTTAGTGGACACCTGCCACTAATTAATCTCGTTTAAGCCATTTCCTACCAAAAGAATGAGTCAGTAACGACGCATCGAGTCAATGGATGAACAAACTGTCAGTTGTACACTAATTAGCATAAGAGGACTCTGATTAAAATAATATTTAGTCCGTTTAAGACCCTTGTTTTAGTCATTGTTTTTGCGATATCAATCCGGAGAGGCAGTTGTCCCTTTAAAGAGACACTGCCCTCTTCCGCATGATATTTGCAAAAACAGGCTTTAAACAAGACCTTATAGACGCACTTGTGATTTTTAATTGCCATTTTAAACTCTTATCCAAAAACGCGCACAATAACAAAAAACAATCATCTTAATTTTCATTACTTTTTAAGAATCTACAAAAACTGTTCTACGATTTAATACACACCACACTGCTACATTCGAACGCGTCTCTGTGCTCAATGCAAACTGAATCACAGAGAAGGAATCAAACTTTGGAAAAATGCTGACCATACCAAGCGAAGCATGAACGCTATTGCAATTGGATGAGACGCGATGCGCTTATACATTTGTCTCCTGTTACAACTGAATCTCACCGCATTCTGTCACGCAATTGAGTCGTTGCCATGGAAACAGTGAAACTAGGACTCTTTTCCTATTTTTTGGCTATCTCCGGAAATGGGAAGGGACCAATCATAAGAAAAACCTCCGCAGTCGGGAAAAAACTTCTTTAATGCTGCGGAAATCAAAAATCCTTTCGTAAAAGAAAAACAAAACTTTCTTTACATTAACTTTCCTTCACTTTTACATTAACTTTCCGTCAATGCCTCATCATATATAAAGACTACATTCCGCGCTGCGCCGCATCGTCGCACCCGGCTCATTGGCTGGACAGAAAATCCTCACAATCTTGAGGATACTTGGCCGCGCACCTGGCCGGAATAAAAAAACAACAACCAAACACACAAGGCACCTTCATGGTGCTTATCGAATTCGGCTGTTCTTTAACATATCACATTTTACTTTGAGTGGACAGTGTCCCTTTAACCCTATTCCCTGCGGGGGCAGATTCTGCCCACGGTAGTTTTTCGCCCGTCGCTTCTGAACCGTTACGTCTATCGTATTGAAACTTTCGGAATTTTCCTAAATATGAATGACGCGTGTTCTGTCAAAATTCTGAAAAAATCGGCCCAGCAGAGGCGGCTCCGGGATCATGTTTTGGGGAGGTCCTTACGAATGCGGTTGTTCGGCGCATACTTCATTCGTAGTTTGCGGTGGAATAAAAGCGTCAGAAGCTATGGCACTGCTATATACATCATACATAGTTGGATTATACATATTTTTGGGCAGAGACGCACTCAGGTACATAAAATGGGAGGCGATAACCTCCGTCAATTTAGGCCCAACTTCAAATAAGTAATATGATAAAAGCCATTCTGCACATGGTGCCCCCCACGCTGTTGACCTGAATCCACCTATGCGCGATGTATAACATTTAAAAAATTGCAGCAACAAAGCCCTCATGTGACGTTCCTATCATTCCAAACACTCACGAATAGCACACATTTTGTATACAAAATCCACCCATTTTTCATCCCTGTGTACGCCTATGACTTTTGTATTTGTGTACCTGTCCCTTTCATATATTAAAGACCATGACATGGATAGCTCAAAAACGTTTTGTGCATAAAATCGGTCAAATCACATGGCCACAATTACCTTTACAAAATAGTATTTCTTGCCCCTGGCCCCATTTGTTTTACAAAAAAAGAAATTTCGGGATCTAAAAAGAAATATTTTGTCACGACGAATCGAATGGTGTTCGTCCCATCGAAATCGGCCGAACGGTTCTCGAGATCTCTGGGGGGCAGAATATGCCCCCTTCCCTCACGCAGGTTAACGTAATTCTGGCCGCCCGCAGGGAATAGGGTAAATGAGTATTGCCCACTCACATTGGTCATGTGAAGTTGTTGACACTAGTCTGTAGAACAGATTTTCTGAATTTAGCCATATACTTCATTTCCCCAGATTCACTTTAGGTTGGCTGAGATATTTCAAGGTCGCCAATCACATACTTGGAAGTATTTAATTATCGATGGTCGCCAGAGAGCTTTCGCTACTAGAAGCTTGCCTCTTAAATTACAACGCTATGCATATATATTGTTAGCTCTGGCCAATAGGAAACCAAACTCGTGAGCACTGATAACAGCTGCCCGAATAGATCCTTGATCACTGTAAACAAACCCATACATTGCCTCTAAAAGGTTGTTTGTCTTCTAGTGCGCCATTATAGGGTTAACATCTTCGCTACCTCTGTTTTATAGTTGACTCATCGTTATGAGTTTTGAACAAGCAAATGCAAAACAGAATATAAGTAAAAATTTCAACTAAATGGGCTCCAGACGTGATTTTATCGTAACCAATAATCCAAAACCATTGGCTTCTTACCTTAAGAAAAAATATATTTGACATTGCAAAAGAGAAGGCACACTCCCTTTAAGTGAAGACTACATCTGATGTGATTTGATGATCAGTTTTTCCAAGGACATGATCGCTTAGTAAATTTTGCTAGGAATGACATAGTATTTATTTTTAGTCATTTTGCCACGAGTACTTCATGAGAATGATTTTTTTGTCCTGATCTTATCCATAAAGTCATAATACTTAACCACTCCTGGATTGCACTGCTAAGAAAACCCGCCTCTAGTTTCGAATAAACATGTCTTTGTTGTATCATATGACATATGAATCACAACTTTTCACGTCAACTTACTGTGTAAATCGACTGGCACAAATTATTTCCGGCACTTCTCAGACCAAACCACGCCATCACAATTATCATTCAGTCACCAGCCCTCTCTCGCCCATGCATACAGCCCCCTCTCGCATCGTCGTATCATGCATATAGCCGCTTCATCCCATCTCGGGATCCAATTCCGACCCGCCTGGCCTCTCCTCACAATCACCTCGCCCCGCCCCGCGCGCGCTTTGTGCTCAGCGCGCGGGAACAAGGCAATTTCGCGCCATTTTAGCCGATCTGGCGCGCCCTTTAATTGGAGTTAATCAGGCGGGGCCACGACGTGCGCTCGGCACGTGCCACCAAACTAACCGCTCCCCCTCCCTCTGACGGCACGAGGGGGGAGGAAGTGAGGTGTGTGAGAGAGATATGTTGTCTGATTCGTCTGACGTTGCAGCGGACGAGGAGGAAATCCAGTGGAAAACAGCCGATATAGCCCGCCGGTGGTGGTCGCGTTGGTATTTTCGGTTAGGGGTTCGGGCCACCACGTGGTTTGTGGTATTTATGGCGTTGCTAAAATGGTGTCAGATTGGTAGCGGAATTACTTTTGGGTGTATTTATGTGGATGTATTTTTTATACAATTATAATAAAATGTTGAAAATAGGTACTATGTCTCCTCTCAAGGCCTGACGGACAAAATTTTGTTTTTGTTTTTTCTGAAGTTAACGCTAGGCAAATACGAAAGGAACATAAAATTACACATATTCAAAAGCAAATGTAACTGCTGTGTCAACCACTGGTTTGAAGTGCGATGACCGTTTTTTTAAGCAAAATGCATATCACGGCCGCGTTTATACCATGTTTTCCTCTTTATAATTATCCGTATTTTTACTTGATGGAGGTTTGGATTTAGCCCAAAATATCCACCACAGACAACAAGACAGAGGCTCTCAGCTCCTATCCAAACAAGCCATTTCACTTTACACCACGGGGAAGCGCTGGTTCGACTGGGGAGCCGACCATCTGAACCGAGCTTTAAAAACCCATCGGCCGCCTTCCCTTCCACAATCTGTCCTCTGCGATCTCGCGGCAGCCATCAGCTGACTGCGATTCTCAATCACTCAGCTGACTGCGTCTGCTGTCCGCCAATCACACCGGCTGCCGCGTCCGCTCAGTGTCTCTGACGAGCACGTGACGTCATCGGGTGGTGACGTCATCGGCTACTGACGTCATCGGTTCGAGACAGGCGCATCTGGACTTATTGTGCGAACCTGCGTCATGCCGGAACAAAATACAAACGTGGCTTGGTGCAGACTTGTATACGATTCATTATTTTTCGAACGATTCAATCACGACTCAAAATATACGTTAGTTGATTCAATCACGACTCAATCAGACATTCAAAGATATGCATTCGATTCAGTCAAAGATTTTGAACCGGCGCTTTCGACTCAATCGATTCAAAGCGACTTTGATCCATGGTCAGTCCCGACTCAATAATTTTGAATCATATAACGACTCAATCCCAACTCAAACTATGAATACATTTGCAACTTAGAACTTGAGAAGTGATTTGAATGTTGATCTGCATCGGTATTCATATGTTGAAATTGTTGATGGATATTACCACTTGGTTAAAAACTTGAAGTTTTGAAGGCTCCTTTTGAATTTATAATGCGTGTTGATTGAGTCGCGAACCCGACTCAGTCAGCTCTCTAAATAATTGTCGTCGACTCAATCATGGCTTCTATATGAGCTAATCGATTCAATCACGACTCAAAGCCAAGTCCTAAAAAATGTGAGCGACTCAATCAGTTTGAGTCGCAGAAACTGCTTGATTCATGAGCGCGACTCAATCAGAGTTGAATCGTATACAAGTCTGGCTTGGTGAATGGATTTCTACACCAACTAGTGTGACGTAAATTTTGTCATAACACCTGCTAAAATGTAATGTGTGTGGACTTTTGGGTTTAAGTTCTTATCAATCCACAAAAAGGCCAGCAGAGGTCATTAATGACAGAAGAGATCATGGAACGAATTTTACATCCAAGATTGTGGGGCAAAATATCGTTTCGACTGGTTGTACTGCACATGGTTGATGTGAAAAATTGTCATTTTAACGTCAGGAAACCTTCAACTCTGACAGAAGTCCGTGGGGTAAAAACAAGGTTGGTGGAGCATTGCCATTGACACCATCATTAGAATAGGAAACTCAACTCGTGCTTTGCTGCCATAAGTGGATGTAAAGAGCCCCTTTCTCCGTCTCTTGCTTGCACGACAAAAAAGTTAAAAAAAATCACATCTTCCTCTTCTCAGTATTAGATGCGTTTCCGCCCTCAGCCGAGTCGGTTGTGCCGGCTGCGTCTGTACGTCTGCAGTGGAGCCTCTGCCCACGTCTGCGCGTCTGTGGTGGGGCCCAGGCGCGGATCCAAGGGGGGTGGGCGATGGGGGCGATAGCCTCCCCCTTTGACCGATTTCGAGAAAATGTAAAATCTATATATTACAAAAAGCGAAAATGGTGCCTCCTCAAAATAAAGTGGGTCAAATGCGGAGAGTTTTAAAAAAGTTGGGGTAGATATTCGGGGATTTCGATTTGAGATTTGCGAGACCATTCCTATTTATTTTCAGCTAATAGGGCCCCTGACGGGCACGGGACCCTTGACGGGTAGTGGGCCTCTGCCCTCGTCTGCGCGTCTACAGCGGGGCCTCTGCCCATGTCCGCACCTGTGACCTAAATATGAACACATATACCACGCGCCGATTCACAATACAGGACTGCTTCTTCAAGAGTGGCTGAATCGGGCGACATCGCGGAAAAAACACGCCCCCCCCCCGCGTCACGCGGCCGTGGAGGGGGGGGAGTGTCACGGGAACCCACAGCTGCAGACCGGAGCACAGACGCTGTACACGGCAGGCGCTGATATTCATAGCAGGGATGCAGGGATGTTGATTGTCGGGCGTGTTTGGTGCGATGTGGGAACTGGTGTCGATAGATTCACTGAATGGCATAAAGGCGGCTGGAGACTAGGCTATTCGGCTGCGATGTCGCCACGTTTGTATGCGTTGTCGGTGCGATTTTTCGCTAGTGCAACGGAGGGACTACTCCAGTGTTCTGAAAATAATTTTCAGCAGGGTGTCATGAGGTAGTTTCAGGATGGCTCAGGAGGTAGAAATGAATAATAATTGGCTTAATAATGTAAACTTGTTTCATACGCATGGAGTTACCACAGTATAACTACTTCACATACTAGTACTACCTCAGTTAATTAAATATACATAGTTTTCATCATTTCATTTTTTTATATATAATAATATCAACATCACTGACAGTTAAAACCGTTTCATTATAAAATGCTGCCTTACGTGCAGCATTGCAGGCTTTTTAGTGACCCTTATTTCTGTAAAGGCCGGGCTTTGATGTGGAAATGTCTCAACAAACACACATTGCATATGTTGGCTGTTGCAGCTTCAGGACCGCACACAATTTGAAATCACACAACACCAGTAAAATTTGAAATTTCAGGCCAATCCAGCATGAAATCACAAAGTAACCACAGCAAGAAAGTGAAAAATCAATAACATGATTACATGAAAACAATGTAAAAGCTTCAATAAATCAGAATATGTAAGCCAACAAACATAAAGTAATATAGTTTTGTGCAGATCTATAATCTAACAGGTAACTCGCAACTTTTCAAAGGTATTCGTATTAACTATATTATAGAATGAGATAGGTTAGTTATTAAACTCGCACGTCCAAAATAAGGTCCATGACAAATGTGATTGTGACAAGACTGCAGTGCACAATTCACATAAAATGTTAAATCCATGTCAATTACGGCTTCATTAAAAATAGAGCGCAAAAAGTGGGCTAGACTTATTAGAGCATTTGGGGATTTACAATCTATACAAACAATTAGAAATGTCAATGGTTCTTATGAGGTAAACAATGCACAGACGATAAGTGTTTAACTTTTCCTATCAGAAAAAAAACGTACCTGGCTGCTTCGTGTAATCTAACTTAATGCACTAGTATTATAACGATTTCATTGCCAAAAGAAGCGTAATTAAACTTAATTCAATGAAAAGGAACAACTCCCTCGAGACACGGATAACCAAGACCACGTACAGATCAAACCTGAATTTTGGCCTACACGAAAGCGCACCGAGAGAATGTATTGTGAGTTTTGCGCCAAGAAATTCTGTCAGACTTGGTCAGCGAAACAAAGCGAATACTGGTATTATGCGCTGGTCGTGACTATAAAATTTTCAAGACCACCATACTAAATGGCGAGGGTAAATTTGCGAGGTGGAATTCGCTGCATATGTTGAATAACTGGCCTATTCTATCGACCATTTAAATATGTATGCCTAACAATAAGTAATTTGACCAAGTCATCAAATTAATTGATGAATAGATAAAAATATCCATGGTCTGGAAAAGTCGCTGCTTTTTAAGTTTATCTTCATATTTCCAGGGGGTACTTTGACACCGTGAGAACATTTTCTTGCAGGGACTAGCTTGGCATTTTCGAAACTTATTAAAACACAACAAAGCCAACAATGATACTAAAAGTAGATGATAGACTTCACACAGTAAATTATTGTAAAAGTACCCATGTCAATATTACGTTAAATACTCTTTTTGTTGAAGAACACAATATACACATCTTTGCATTCTCTTTAGAACCGAACATTAACAGATCATCGCTCATTATATCATAGGGTACTGAATGATGCATGGTAAGCTCTCATAATTGAGAGAATTGGACGCAAAACACAACACTAGCACTGACGATGTTAGATAGGCAAAAATATAAGATATAAGATTACCACAACTGCAGGCACCCATTTCTCCGTAGCCGGATACAGTGAGATTATCGGACACTGGGGCTAAGATCCACACAGGGTTCGTCAATCGGACCTACCGTTTTATACCATAGAAGAGACACTAAATATACTTACTAACTGCAACACAACTATCATAATCTCTACGCAGTTCACATCATGTCATTGTGGTGAATTTGTAACCACGATACTATATATGCATGATCGTCATTCAGATCTACATCGAGTGATAAAGCCACTGTCTTTCTTAAATGAATCTAAATACTCAAAATTACATAGTTTCAATAATGGGTTTATAAGAGCAGCAAAATTTCAAGACAAGAGTCGGCGCCGGGCCTGACTGATGTCTGAAATCAGGCTGCCGGTCTCAGCGGCTCACGCACAAGTTCGGGGTTAAAATTATGTCTATTTATATATGAGTAGACAGCAGTTCATGGTTGTCCAGACTACACAGGGACGCCGGCCGCCAAGCTCTTTGATGTCGGTGCATCTATTTATGAGCGGTGAGACAGATAGGAGATGCGGTTCTTTTTTCGAATTTTGGACGGAAGAGAGAACACTCGGCTTGAATTGTTTTTTGCGAGGTGAAAACGATTTAACTCATTCAGGCATAAAGTTCTCATACACAATTTATGGTTCAGAACCTGGACTACTCAATCGCGTTTTCTCGAAAGGTTTCATTCGGGCTGGTGAGTCCGCGTTACGCCGAGCGTTATCGCCGCGAAACGAGCTTGAAAGGCTCATTGACCATAGTCCACGGAGCTCAGATAACGACGTACATTGACGATCGAAGCACGACAACAGAGAGAGATGACATACTTTACGACGGAAGGGGTGGGAAGATACAAACCACAGTAGAAAAATAGGATATATAAATTAAGTCTACGTCATGGAGAATGAATGGAATAAGAATGTCGTTCGTCCTCCCGCCAACCTTTAAGAGAGTAGATAGAAAATTGCATGCTTATAGTCAACAGAGGCGAATATATGCAAAGCGGGGAGCGAGTCGCGCACAGCGGGTTCTTGCCGCGCTGTGGAACTTCTCATGTGAAAGTTTCATCGTTGTTCACTTAAATCTTGGAGGACAAAAAGATAATAACACGTCTCGAGTAGTGAGACGTGGCTGAATGGTGGCTGGGCGATATCGCAACGACAATGCCGCGATTTTTCGTGGCGGAATATCGCGGCCATGTCACTGGCGAGTGTCCTGCTGTGCTGTCGCTTGAGGAGGCCTGCATCCACATTTTGTTTTAAAAAAAGTTCCAATGCTTTATTGGTGCAATTTTTTAATTTGTTTTGAGAGCAGTAAGCGCTGCAAAGTATAATTAAATATACCAATGTCACATTTAAACATTAGGCCAAAAGCGTTGCATGGTCCGAATGACCTTCAAATCTTTAAAGCTAACATTAGGACCCTACCAACCATGTTAAAAAATGACGCCCCTGACAAAACCTATCATTCAAATGGAAAAGACACCAAGTATGATAGTATTATATGGTTTAATGGAAGACAGCAGAAATTTCTGCACAAAGCCAGAGACATGCTAGAATCATTTAACTGAAAGAGGGAACAGATGTATATATATATTATATACCTAGACATCGCACATGATATTTACCAGAATGGCGCCTGTCGTGTTCTCCAGCCGGAACTGACGGAACCCCCAGCCAGTAACGCCACGTGACAACACGGATTACCCCCGCGTGACGGACTGACAGCACGTGGGAGGGGGGCCACGTGTCGCACGTGTTGGCTGGATGTGCCGGCGATCAGGGCTGGAGATGATGCTATTCGGGAATCTTGTCTATGATTGGATTTCTTGTTACTTCCTATCACAGACATCGCATGCCTACGATAAATGAAGTACGGTAATGTATAGCAGGACAAAGTGCATTGTAATATGAATGTAATAATGGTTGTTTGCAGCATTGTGTTTATTCATCGTTTTAGTGATATCGAATTCGAATGTGACCTTGCGAAATTATTTGTCACTTTCTTTGGAGAAGTTATGATAAATTATCCCACATTTTGTGTAGGTATGTTTCAATGTACCTGCATGTTTTTAGCGCTGCCTTCTCTAAGCATTTCATACATTGGTACCTATGTACAGAGGCGTAACTTTAAAAAAAAAATTGGGGTTGCACTTAGTTGTTAAGAGCCCATTTGTACCACATCTTGTCATAGGCGTAATGCTAAATTCCCAAAATATTGGGTTGTTAGCTACAACCCTTCCTTATGGCATTAAAGTTGCCAACCCATGGGTATGTATAACACTTAAAAATATCTAACGCCCACGACTTTATTGCAATATATTCCACAACTTGTCGTATATTCACCACAGCCAATCACGCTTCTCATACCCGAAACAACAGCGCATCTCGCTTCCGCATAACTCTCTCCGTTTTTACCAAGCCGACCCCCTGTCCCCTCCCCTCCCCCTCTTGAGGGGGACACCACGTCCCCAGGGGGAGGAGGCACCAGATTGCGGCTTTTGACGAATCCCGGCACCAAATTGACAACGGCGCACCCGGGATTTACTGCGGCGGCCGGACCACAACCAACCGATTACAGTACTGTCCATCACTACACAAACCAACCGATTACAGTATGTCCGTCCACTACACAAACCAACCGTATTTTACAGTACTAGTCCGTCACTACACAACCAACCGATACAGTACTGTCCATCCACTACACAACCAATCGGATTACAGTACTGCACAACCAATCGACTACAGTATTGTCCATCACTACATAACCAACAAATTACGTGCAAGTATACCATCACCAACACCACCACATACACGAAATCGTCTGATAATTAAGCAGCTTATTCCCGCAGAATATTTCCTCTTCTTTGGGATAAATTTGATTCAAGTGGGGTTAAGTCCCAACCGAATGCTTTATTTATTATATATCTCTTGGTAATTTTCTATTTTGTATACTTTAACATGAGCAAAGGCTATATAAACACGAAATATAAACGAACCGAATGCTAGCAAAATTTGAAACACAGACGCTGTAGGAGGTATATAACATAACATAACATAGCCTGTAACATATATGTTATGTTATATACATAACATACGTTTGATCAGGGACAGTGTGAAGTCCAGAACGAGCTTCAGGAGTTCACGGCACATAACGACGACCACGGCATAATCACGGCATGATATAAGCGTTGGTGGAGCAGACTGCCATTATATAATGTAGGTTGGCGATCAGCCGTCGGCTGAGCTGTCGGCTCCTTGCTGAGCTGAGTTGGCATGTTATCTCATGCTGGCATAATCATGAATACAGCTTTTCCAGCACAAATATGTGAAGACAAGCGGTCCCCTGCTTTCCTTCGTTGCGCGAAGTGGCGACGCCGTTGGCGGTATGCTGTCTTGACAGACGTAAACTAGTTTGTAATTACAATGATTTTTTTTGTGATTGCAAAGAATTTCTACAAGTGTTTGTAATTTGGATTTCACAAAACCTCAGGGCAGTAAATCTCAATTTACTATTTACAAACTATTTTACACATACATTTGATTTCTAAAATGTTTGTAAAAACGCAGTTTTCTATTTTCTCAAACGTTGACTTGCAGTGAGGAAATGTTTGTTAATACAAAACTTTCTTAATTCCAGTAGGGCCAGAGGTTCTGAAATTTCATCACTGCAATGTTGGGGCGGCTTGCCCCCTTTGCCCCCCCCCCCCCCACCGTTTCCTGCGTCCTTTGTTCAGGCGTTGTCAGACAAGAATGTTGGCTGTGTTTTTCCAGCGCGGAGATTCGAAAATTATTTTACTATTACTCGTTATATTTCTCCGTGATTGGAGAATGCCTACGCATAAAGGCACGTGAGTTTAATATACCAAAAATACCAAGATCTTATAGAATAAGGTTGCCGGATTAAGTACGTGACCAAAATGAGCATTCGAAAGCAGGGGATCTTAAACCAAAGAAAGAACACTCAAGGCAGGTAGCACACCTATTTGCACACTTATGTCAGTCACCAAAATTAAATACTTACTGTTGATAATTTTCATTCTTTTAGTCAAAGAAATCAGTTGAAAAATAAAAAAATAATATATTATTTGAATAAAGTAAAGGGAAAGACCCAATTCAATCTACTTATCATAAAAACAAAATAATATATTTGTATTCTGAATTAATTTTTACCGGGTGACTGAGTTTTCTTGCTATTCAATAGGGGCCCCACGCCATGGAAACTATCATCGTATATATAAACTTTTATTGCACATACTTAATAATTAATGCTTATGCAAAGACATATTCATAGCAAAATTGCCCTACTTAACAAGGTATTATGTACCGGAAGGGCCTCTTTTCCTCTGTGCATGAAAACCACGACGGAAGTACTTGGTCGGATTTGTCTACTTGCGCCAGTTTGTCAACAGCAGTAGAGATTGAGGCATCCCCGCCTCCCTTAAAGAAACCGATAAATGATATAAAACCAGGCATAATATATACATTTTGGACTCAATAGATTAGTTTATCTTATGCTTCTTAGCGTGATATGCAACGAATTTTGGAATCCCAGCTCGAAAATTCATAAAAAATGCTTTAGTTTCCGCGAAACCGAAAAAAAATTGGTCGTAGCAGTTGCGTGTTTAAAATAAAAGAAAGAAGTCCTATAAACATCCCCAAATCGAAAATACGGTCACGTTGATGTTCCACACCTGACAAATATGCTGGGATGTTCACACTCAATGGCCCCGGTTTTCTACTATTTATAGTATAATTCTTCAAAATCCGCTGTTCCACCTTAACCCTATTACTGTCCGGGGGCGAATCGGCCCCCCTTGAGGTTTTTCGCGTACCTACAGGTCATTCATAACTCAATTCAGAATCTTCAAACTTGCTGGCTTTTCCTAACATTTCATTGCGCATTCGAATTAGTGTACTTTTTTTCCAAATTAAATTATTAAGGAGGAAGGTCCAGGACATTTTTAGGGGGGCGTGTTCGGCCGTTTTGACACAAAATCTTTGCATGGTTAAGCACTCATGGAGAGTTGTGTGTTAAAAGAGAAGTGTTAGCATAAACAGATATCGGTACAGAATTGATTGTTCTTTCAGATGGCTATCTCGAAATTTCAAAATTTTGAAATTTGAAATCAAATTTTTTTGAAAAACTTTTTTTTTCACAAAATGATACAAGTTTTTTATTTTCAAGATGTTTCAAAAAACCTGATTTTATGTGAGTGGAAACATGCAAAATAATATGCGTTGAAAGTTTCAGTGTGATATCTAAATATTTGATGACCTGATGTCAGGTCAAATGCTTAACCTTCCAATAATAAGTATATGTATAAAAATGAAAAACGAGGGTTTAATACAGGCATCAATTCAATTATTTTCAGTATCATATCATCTTTAGTTTTTTTTTTTTTTTTTGGGCCCTTTTTATGAAAAGGATGAATTTTTTAGTCAGTGACTTTTTGAAAGGTCATTCAGTCGACACACCTTTTTATCAATAATCGGTGACAAGAACATCATAAGAACTTCGCAATTGATCTCAAAATGTTTTTTGTCTCTCAATCGCGTCTTTGATATTGCATTTTTGACTGAACTTACGTCACCCTTGACCTTGACCATGACCCTTGACCCGGCTTCAATTTCGATTTGACCAAAATTGATATGATTTCGAACCGCAATGGACGAGAGAAACACGATGGTAACAAAATTAAATGGTTTATATATTTTTAGATAAAAAAACTATTAACGAAACAAACATTTGCTGTAAAACAGGTTTTTTTAACATGTGACCCTCTACAGTCCAAACCATTTACCTGAGGTCATTTCTGATGTCATGCAAGCGAAAGACAATTAAAACCGCTTTACAGTGATTTTTTTCGGATTCCTCCTAGCTGCCATAGTTTCCGAGATAATGGCAAGGTTTCCTGAAAATATCCATGTTTTGACAAAATAACTTTTGATAACGTCAATTGACCTTGAAAGATAATTGACCCAAGGTCACCAAAATTTTGGACAGAATAGAGTTCATTTGTCGACCTTAGTCACAAAAACCAAGTTCATGTTTTTTAGCTCTTATGGCAGCGAGATCTAAGGGGGCGAAATAACCCCCCCCCCCCCGATAGATTTCGTATACTTTTTCATACCTCCAGGAATAGGGTTAACATTATATTGAGTTGAGATAGCCATTTTCCGTGCTTGGCATTGAAATTATGTATCGTATAAGCTTAAAACAACCACCGAGGTCGAATCACAAAGAAATTTGAGTTTGGTTTTGACATCTCCAGCAAAGAACCCTATAGTGCAGGGTCGGCAACCTCCGGCCCGCGGGCCAGATCCGGCCCGCGACCGGCTGACGTCCGTCCCGCGGCTGGTATCGGCAACTTACATTTTATTCCGGACAGCGGTGCCTTCATAAATCAAAATAGTTTTAACAAAAAGTATGTGTGCATTCATGATGTTTTCATTCTCACTTTTGCCTGCTGGCACAAATTTAATCCTCAGAAGTCAAATATTTTTGGGCACACTGGTCGGCTAATGAAGTTGAGACGTGCTTTCTTTCCTTTTTTAAGATAGATTTTGCCTGCTGCGCAGTCTGTCTAAGAAGGTATTACCATATTCCACCATGTGACATAGGTACGGCAAAACATCTCAGCTGTTAAGACAACTTTTGAAGTGCATTAATTACGTCATATTTCCCAAATGTGACACGTCATTGCCGTTAATTGTATCGATTTATCCCCCGGGCCCGGCCCGCCGACTGCTTCCAGATCTCTCATCCGGCTTGCGGCCCTAAAAGGTTGCCGGCCGCCTGCCATAGGTGTATACCATTTGGGTCTTAATCGATGTCTTCATCTCTACCCAATGTTTGTGAAAGTCGACTTGTTTTACATTGGTTGTACATAAAACCATACACTAGTCATAACATATAGCAGCGTGAAGGTTTTCTCATATTTCATAATAAAATCCTTATATGACGTCATCAGCCCAAATATCAAAACGTATTTTTTATTAAAATTAAGCACTGCTAGTTGAGAAACAAAATGTCATAATCGTGTTCGGCAGCAATATTAATATTTAGCACCACATGCGGCGTACATTTGAGAACTTTTGAAAAGGTGGGACAGTCCCTTTAAAACACTAAGATCCTTTGTCCAGACAGCAAAATCCTATGATTAAAATACACAAGGACTGGGTCCGGGTCCGGGTCCGGGGACACCAGCCTACTTAATACTAGATAACTGGTATACCTACATTTTTTCGTCGGAAATTTTGGATGAAACTAAATAATTGGAAATTAAGAGCTGAAACGCAACTGCTAATTAAAAAAAAATGTATGTGTTTATGCATACCGACTGGCGTGATTATGATAACAAGATGAAGAATGCATCTGGTTTGATTTTGACTAACAGTATTTCTAAGGATTATCACTTAGTTTCACAGGAATGGCATAGTAATTATTTTTGCTGTCATTTTGCCACCGGGTACTTTATCAGAATAAACATTTTGTCCCGACCTTGTTCATAACCACAAAACACTTTACCACCCCTGGGTTTTAGGTACATCGATTTATTAACACCTGATTTATAACTTCATGTTTGCAGATAACTGTACATTTTGGGTGGACATTGCTCTGAAATGACTGCGTTTCTGGTTTCACAACTGTTTGACTTTATGTCGTTTAACAGTCTCAGGTTTTGACGGTTTGGCTGAGTTTTTTTTTACAATTGTATATCTCCAGTAGTTTTGAATGCATAATGCTAATCTCAGTTTTGCACAGGGGCGGTTCTCCCATGTAGGCAAGGTAGGCAATGCCTACCCAGTCCGGTAGCCATCTCCCGATACCGATATTTATCTCCCCTTCTTTTCATTTTTTATCTATTGTTTTATGTGATTCTTTGCAATTCAGAATGGGCCTTTTTTTGGAGCAAATTTTCCAAATTTTCCCAATAAAATTTTATTCGAATCCATAAATTAAGCACAAATATGAAGAAAAGCCCTTGCCTAAGCATTACCTATCCTCATCCTACTAGATTCTCGACCAGCCTGTGTATAAATCTATCGGGACCTGCTGGTAGATAGTAAGCTGTAAGGTTGGCAAATAGAACTAGAAAATCGAGAAGAACACACCTTTTTCCAAGCCACAATAACTTCGAGAAAATAAGTACGACTGTAATACCAATTGTTATTATAGTCTCCGTACTAGCTTGCTACATAGGGGTTCCAATAATGATTTCGAAAAACACTTTTTGAATGAGTCATGATTCTAGAAAAACGACTGCACTTCCGCGCTGCAACCACAGCAAGAATCCGTGTCATCCCGTCAGTTCACGTGCCTTTTTGTGTAGGGAGCCTTCATCCCGGAGAAATTCGTTAAATTAGGATTGCTATAGCCTATATCTACTGCTATAGCCGAGGCCGTATATAAACGTCATAGCTATGTGCGGAAGATGGGTTGGTTGGCGTTGGAGAGAGATTGGTTGGAAACTGCAGCTTCTAGCCACCTATATTATGAAGTATTATCGATGCACCTATGTTTTTAAATATTATCGATATGAGATGTGAAGTATTATGATTATCGATGTTTTGTAAGATAATGCTTCCTTGCCTACCTAGTCTCAAGGGCCCAGCGCCGCCTCTGGTTTTGCATACAAACTATAAAGCCAATATATTTGTATTTTGTGTAAACAATTGCACATATTTCATCGCTTTATATGTACCAAATAAGTGCCAGATTTTTACTTGATTCGTCAAAAACGTTGTAAAACCATGCAATTTAATTGTTTCGTTATTTACTTGGCATTGCCAAGCACTGCTCTCCGACCCAAATTGCATGCTTCAGAATGTCCCATTCTTTGCATTAACATGCCTTCAAATTTGACAGAAGCTAGAGGGCCAAAGCACAAAGTTGTTGGAGCCAAACACAGAGCTGGCGAGGTAATGATCCTCCACGACCAACTGAATAGAGAAACCCCAACCCGTAGGCTTGATTACTTCTTCCCCGGCGCCACCCTGCTCGAGGCGGCGCGCTCCTCGCTCCTCTGTGTAATCATCCGCCGCCCCGGTGTAATCATCCGCCGCCCCGGCGCCACCCCTTCCGAAACACGGCAAATCCGCCGCGCCATTAATGTCACCCGAAAGCCGTGAGTGCCGCTAACATTTTCATTCCGACGCGCCAGGTTCGCCGCCGCCCGCCAGCCATACATATTTATACGCGCCGCCTCTGATCCACGTAATCCGGACGGCGTCAGCTGACGCGCCGCGACGCCGGTCGCCATGGCAACGCCTGCGCGTCCCGACAGCAGAAATAGAGTCGGATTTCTGCTGCCGAGCGACGGCCAGCGAGCGAGCGGCGGCCGGCAGGAACGAGCAGCGGCGCGCCGGGTACGAATATGACGCGTCGGCGTGTCGTGCGGATGGTGGGATCGGTGGGATTGCGGGATGATGGGCGAGTGAGACGTGTGACGCAGCTGTGGCCCAGCCCCGCGGCCATCGGTCTTTCACTGACGGCAGGCCCTGATCTGAGACTGGGAAACTCTGACACGGACAGATAGTCTGTGAGTCTGGAGGCCGGAGGGCCGGCACTGCTTTGGATCCTACAGCACGAACGGAGCTCCGTTTTCAGTTAGTGGGGCAGCTCGCCACCGACAGTATCATGTATGTTATGCCCAGGGGTTAAGGGGTGTCGCAAACGGGGGAGGGACTGGTTGGTCAGGCCCCCAGGATCGCTCGGATCACTCTCCGTCCGCCCCCCAGATTACAGGATTTTAGCATTAGCCTCCTAGGATTTGGGAGGGGAACAGCTCGCTGGCGCTGCCTCCTTCCCCCAAAACACCTGGCTGCCCCCTCAAAATTTTGTCGCGACACCCCTGATTATGCCCTACTCTCTTATGTGTCGATTTTGAAGATGTTTCTGCGTACAAGAGGTTTTTAACGTCTTATTGAACACCAACAAATGTGACATTTGCAACATTTTTTTAAAGAATTTGTAGCAGTGTCTTACGGCATAATTGGGGACATTTTCGATATTTTCTGTAATATGGAATACTGATTACCAAGGGCGGATCCAGGGGGACAAAAGGGTCATGCCCCCCCCAAAGGTCCTGAGACTATGTTTTGGCCACCCCAAACGATCGGACGTACAGCTGTAAAAATTGCTTTTGCAACAGTCAAAATACAGCCATCCACAGAAAAAACTCGAAAATTTCGCGCCGCTTCGCCGGCATGACACAAAATACGCAATTGTTTTAATTGATAGGAAAATTTGAGAAAATGAGAAAATGAATTAATGAAGTGTCTGGCAATCTCCCCTTGGCGCACATTTAGTGCTCTCACTTATTTTGTATTACACACTTCTCACTTATAGATTTTTCAAAATCTTTGATTTTTTGTGATTTTTCATTTTTTATAGTTTTTTTAGGGTAAGAAACACCAAACTTCGGAAATCCGATTTGGCGTTTCCTAATTAAAATGTCACCTACGATCTTTGCCGTTTTCTGTAAGCAATTTGCTGCAAAACTCTATTTTATCATTTTTACAATATTTACCGTCTTTCCACCAACTATAATCGTCACTAAAACGTCATTATCTCCCAAATGGCTGAACCAAATTTCAGTGAAATTTTTGCCAGCCAGCATATGTATTAACTGTTTTCCAACTCAAGCTACATAAATTTCAGCAAGTGCTCCGCATGAGTAAAAAGTTGATAAAAACATTTCAGGCAGGCATGACAGCCCCCCCCCCCCCCCCCCCCCCCCCCCGCGTAAGGCGAAGACACTATTTTTAGCTGGCTTTCATGTTTAAGCTAGCTAGCTTGCTTGCCGAGTTTACCGAAAAAGGCGACGCAAACGATATGACGCGAACATCCGGCCCCCTAAATACGAACCTAACCAAATACGTATTTATACATGGAAAAGCCCCACATTAAAAATGCTGCAAAGGCTTTAATACACGCAAACAAAACGGATATACATTTTTCGTCTTGTCAGCGGTCAGCCGACCCCCTTAAAAATTGTCGTTTGACGCCCCTGCGAGTTGGTATGAAATAAACAATTGACTATTATTACTTTGTGTTATATGTACGGAAAGTGATGTTCTGTGTGGTTTTTAATGTAATTTTCCCCTTTTTTTAACTTTTTTTTTCTTCAATTTTTTTTTCGAAAAAAAAAAAATCACAAAAAATATTTTTTTCAAATTTTATCTGGGAATCCAAATAAAGGGTGACAAAGCCCAAATCCGCTGAGTAAAAACAAATGGGGTCTTTTTGCAAAAAAATGTCCCCCCAACCGGCGCTGGATCCGCCCTTGCCGATTACTGTGATACTTAAAAATACGTGCTCTTGGCAGCTTGTAATGAATCTTTTCAGGTGCTGCCTTTTGTAATGGTGAAATCATGCTATACCTACCTAGTAAATATGTTTTTAAAATATTATTTAAAGCATTATAATGTTAGGAAAGAACGTTAACTTACGGCTATTATTCAGTGAGAACATCTACATACCTTCTCAAAAAGTGACTTAAATGTATTTTCAGCATTCACCCTCATCGTCTATTCATAAACACCGTTTACAAAGCGAAAATGATCATTCACTTTTGGGTAATTTATATAGATACTCCTTAGTGAACATAATATTACAGCTAAAAAATATTTCCTTTAAATTGGCAGATGAAATCACTCCTACCTAAATACTTATGTATAATTTAAGTGAAATTGAATATTGCGCTTGCATCAGCATGTGTTGCTGAAATTTAGTAAATGCTTAGCATTTCATCAGCCTATGTGGGAACTGGGAGTGGGAAGTAACCTATTCCATCGTTATTTTATGCGCACGATAATCACGCTTGGTGTTTTTTTCTTTCTTCTCTCAACTGCATTTAAGTCATGCACGATGCAATATGCACAGTTTCACAACAAAAATCATCACGTCACATTTATGTTGCTTAATTTGACCATCCTTCATTTCCGATCATTCGTTAGCAATCACGTGCATACAACTAACAAAAACTTTCTATTTCACAACATCAATGATAAAACGTTTCCCTCCTCTGATCCCCTGTCCCGCACAAAGCGCGCTGCACCGCGTCCGCCCCTCGCGCGCCACACTTAGCCGCTGGATCCTCCAAGAACAATACAAAAGACGGGCGTTTACTCAGCTGTGCGGCGCATCCTCCTATAATCCCGGCAGGTTTAGTCTCCATCGCGCGCGCACGTGCGTTTTGTCCCGTTACGTCAATACCCGCGGCAACAATGACCGACCCACGCGGCGGGGGCCGTGGCGGGGGCCGCTGTGGAGGGGGGGGTGACGTAGGGGGCAGAGAGAAGAGAGGGAACAGAGCCGAGGGGGCGCGAGTCTGCCGGCGTTGCGGCGGCCACCGGTAAAGCTATACCGCCCCGGGCGATTCGCTGTCCCGCCACACGCGCCTGCATTGGCATGGAAATCGGCGGTGATATTGGGGCTTTATCGGCTTAGAGATGGAATATGATGCGCCGGGTTTAATCCACGTGTTTACACAACAGTGGGCTATAGTGGATTGAATATCAACGCCACACTGCGGGTGGTTTCAATGCAACGGGGGGTAGTGTCATGATGACAATGGGCTATTTTCCAACTGACAATGGGTTTGTTTTGTTTGGTGACAATGGGCTTATTTTGTCAGCCGGGGTGGCAAACCGCACTGTCCAGTAAAAAGCGCAGCAGCGCGTGCCTTTGTTACAAAGCATCTGCTCGTGGATAGATCTGATTTATATAACGCTGCGTTATTGAATTATGAACGCATTTTCAGAGGCTTATGTCTACGTGAATAGACGTGACATCGCAACAGTTTATCATACGTTACACTTGTGATGTGCTTAGCATCTCGACGCTGAGTAATTGCGTGTTGTTCTGTTGAGAATGAAGACAGAACTGTGCTGAATGCAAAAGAAAATGACGGATGAGTGCGAATACAGGGCACCCAGTCAAGCAAAATAGCATTCGTTATAATAAGTTGAAGGTCCTCTAACATAAATTGAGCACCTTCCTTTGTTTTAATGGTTCTTGTTTCGATTGAATATTACCCCCCTTGGTTATAATAGACAATGGAAAATAATAATTCACTCAGCTATCTAGAATGAAAGTGCAAACTAAGATGAATTCGTACTATGAAGCTCAGCAGCTATTTAATATCAATATATAAAATACTAGTCAAGATATGGGCATCTGAATAGACACCGTCTAAACTCATTACAATAAATTAAACCTAAACTAAACCTAAACTTGAAATGCTTTCTTTAAACCGGAGGAAGAAAGATGACTGGTGCAGCGCGACAATTTCCAAGTATTTTCAGCGAAACTTCAACACAATCCTAATGTAGATGATGTAGCATGCAAAACATAAACAATGCAAAGTGTAAACCATTCCCTCCTCATCCCTGAAGTGAAGAGGCTTCACTGACTGCATCTCCTAACGAGGCTTCAGGCTTCACTGTCTGCATCTCCTGACGGCAGCAAATATTTCGGAGCGTGACAAGTGCACGCGCGCAGAAGCGCCCGGGACTACACCCGGACGCCATACGAAGCTGGGCAGCCGGCAGGGAAAGCGATTAGCGTTCGTTGGCTCTCACGCGGCGTTTGGACAGGTCTCCCACGGCTACACCGAGGTAAACAGGGCGGCCGAGTCACCGGCACGTGAGGTGATGTCTTGTCCCGGCAGTCAACATCCCTGTTGACAGAGGGATCAGTGAGGAAAGGCAGGCCTAACGGTATACCGGGCGAGGACGACGGTAGAGCGGTGGTAGAGCGGTGGTAGAGCGCTGGTAGAGCGGTGGTAGAGCGGTGGTAGAGCGGTGGTAGAGCGGTGGTAGAGCGGTAAAGCGGTGGTAGAGCGGTAGAGCGGTGGTAGAGCGGTAGAGCGGTGGTAGAGCGGTAGAGCGACGGTAGAGCGGCGGAAAGCGGTAGAGCGACGGTTGAGCGGTAGAGTGGTGACGCACGGCATGAGTGGAGTTTTTTAGAAAAAGTTGGTGGGGAAAATGGTGGGGAAAATGGCAAATAGGCTGGTTGTTTGCAATGGTTCATGTGAGAAATGGCCATTCCAACGTCAAGAAACCTTCAAAATTGACACAAGTTGGTGGTGTAAAATGCAAAGTTGGTGGGGCAGTCGCCCCACCATTTTAATGGGAAACTCCGTCCGTGATGCACGGTGGAAAAGGAGCAGACCTGATCTGTTGGCGGAGTCCACTATCCTGTCCCTGAGCCACAGTTATTTACTTTAGGGAGTTTAATGTTTGAACTATAAAGGGTGAAGAGTGAAGAGTGTGGAGTTGCGTATGAACCCAGCAAACCCACTCAGTTTTGGTTCTACTATGAGATATTGCTCTGGTCTTCCACCTCCTTCACTTAAACGGTTTAATCCCCCTGTAATGTGGTTTTCGGTTGTGTTGTTACGAACTGATAAAAGTGAAAGCAACGTTTCAAAAATGTTGTTATAAAGATGTTGTCAACATAAAAACATTGAAACACTATTCAAAGAAATCCCTTGGTATACTCCTGCTAATAACATATCCTTAAATACAAAATAGAAATACAAAATCCTGCAGTGGCATGGTCACACGCACAATGAAACGTGGAATGAAACAAAACGAACGCGAAACTCAGTAACATTAGAAGCGGGGAACGTGGGAGACGCGACCCCAACATCCTCAAATTTTAACATTACGCCTATGGCTGTTGCATGGACAAAATCGACTTCAAAATCCTCTGACTTGTGATGTGCAGAAGACACACGCACAGTGCACAGTGACTTGTGACTTTCAGAAGGTGATGACGCCCTTGGCACAGAGACACACGCACAGTGGCACACGCACAGTGGCACACGCACATGCACACGCACGTGGTCCATTACCGGCCTGATGAAACAAATGGTGCCGCGTGGAGGGATGAGCGGAAGGATGGGGAGACCCGGGGAAGACCCGGAGGAGGGGGAATAGTTGGATACAGGGCTGAGATAGAGCAGACATCCACCTGCATAAACCCTGATGCCCACCTGATGCCCACATGGTGTGCAGATGTTCACATGTAACAAATAAACATTGCAGGTGACTCAGTGACAAGTGGTATGCAAATATCTATGAAAAGATGCAAAGGCACGTATTGTCACAATCTAAACCAATATAGTCACATATATTGGACATTTTGTTGCAAGAGTGTGGAGTTGCGAAAACGCAAAAACACGAGTAATGTTCAGAATGAACTATGAAGAAAGTGAACACATGTGCTATCTAGCAACGAACATACCTGAAACGCATATTGCAATCGTTAGCATTTAATAGTAATAGTAATACACTACAAGAATAACAAGGATAGGAAAGCGACTCAGAATCAATAGTTTTATCTTTAAACCTGGAGAAAAAAAAATCGACATAATTCCATATCCCAGTTCTTACGACGAAAGACAACAATCTAACCCTCGGATGAGAACCCTGCATCAGTTTTTTCCTTCACACCCGGCTCTCCATATTTCCTGACGTTCAACGTTGACGTCGATCCGATGACGTCTGGCGGCTCGTCTGATGACATCTTGGATGACGTTCGTGTTTTGATGTCGACCGTCATCGTTGACACGGGAACGGGACAGGATGGCGCCAACTGAGCCTGGGGAGAAGTCCTACATACTCTCTTCTGAAGGCAGGTGCCCTCGCGGATAAGCGCACGCGAAATTCGATATGTTTATACAGGGTCCTCTGTTATGAGGAGATTTTTACGCTCCAGATCTGATGTTTTCGTTGCTAAGCGAAACAAATTCATATGCGTTTAGGAACAGGATCATAGCTCCCTCACTTTTCGGTAATTTGCGTTTGTTAAAATCGTTGATTTTGCTTGACGCGATTTTTTCAGGCAAAAAAATCACAAATACGAGAAGAACCCAAATATGCAAACAACTTGTCCATAGGAGGGTTTGGTTTCATAGACAGGGGGCTGGGGGATGACCCCATTACTTTTCGGTCATTTGTGTTGCTAACAATTTTTTACTTGGTGAAAAAAGTTTTTGATTTCAAAAGGTTCACCAAGACGAGAAAAGCACAAATATGCAAACAAATTTCGCATAGGGAGGTTGGGTTTCCCTCAAGACAAGATCAAAGTTGCAATGGCCTCACACGTTTCGTGGCGTTCCTACGTCCCTGAGCAAATTTGTTTGATGCACTTGGTAGTGGTTACAAAGCATTTGTGGTGAAAGGTGGTCCTGGTCAACATAGTGATTTATGCACCTCGCGACACTATTTACTTAGCGCCTTGCGGTAAGCTCTTTACGAAATTATTTCTCCAGTGAAAGGAATTATGCTTCTCTCAGCAAAGTGAGCCTTAGGTACTCGTGGTCTCGTCAACAGTCATGTTTATGACATTATTGCCAGTGGGTAGGTACTAGAGATTAAAGCTTGTCATCTAGCACTTCTTACGCTGTTAATACAAATGCTAACCCGGCAATCCCTTTTTTGTAACACGACTCACTGTTTTTTAAGCCCCCTTCCCCTTCTTCATATCTTCGGTGCCAACAAGACGATCGCGCCGACTCAGACAGTAATCGATAGCCCAGGAAATGTAATTTTCACTAGATACTTTTTGTTGACGTTGAGGTCACCAGTGACGTCACGGGTCATGATAAGTAAAAATATTTCAACGTCTCTGATAACGCACGGTTTTCCGTAATAATGGAATAAGAAAGACGTGAAATACATAGGATGCCTTAATACATGTAGCAACTAGCAAACATCGAAAGTGACACAAAACACCATCCCCGTGAATTGTATTACCTAAGTAAGGTCATCTCAGGTCAAGAGGTAAAATTGCAGTTTTTGATTCAGTATGCTTTGCAATTTATATTTATAACGAAATTTTCATCCTGAGAACGAAAAAAATCGCCTTACTCTATAACTTCGCATTGAAACTCAATGCTCAATAATGAGCTATAGGTCATGGTTAAGGTCACAAATTTTTCAAATTATATGTATGAATTTATGACACTGAGTCATACGCCTGAAACGCAAATGTGCAGATTTACTTAGCAATGTCTTTACCTTGTATTTCTTTGCATGCCCTTTATTGACGTAATCAAGATCGTTGCAATGTATGGTAAGCTCTGCCCCAAGCTATGTGTTATGTGGATCAATATTTGTTATCATTGAAACTTAAAGATAAAAAAATGGTAGCCAGCGAATATTTTTACTTGAAATTCGCAACACAATTTAACAACAGTACCTACCTAGTGTTTACAATATAATTTATTAAGAATATTTATGTGACAAATGTTAATCGAGTGAAAGGAAGGCCTTATATTAATCTAATAATTCATGTTTTTAAACTTATTTTAAACTAAAAAACTAAAAAACGAATAAATACCCGACGTTTCGCATTTATTGCTTGATCACTGGGAAAATACCTGGGCATTTAGATTT
The DNA here is from genome assembly GCA_014673585.1 of Semibalanus balanoides. NCBI lineage: Eukaryota > Metazoa > Arthropoda > Thecostraca > Balanomorpha > Balanidae > Semibalanus > Semibalanus balanoides. The sequence goes on from VOPJ01014025.1 coordinate 56,663, forward strand.
TTAGTTTAAAGTAAGTTTAAAAACATGAATTATTAGATTAATATAAGGCCTTCCTTTCACTCGATTAACAAATATAATGTATGTTTTCTTATAATTATCATAACCTTCGGAAATATTTTGAAAACATAATGTTGACATATAATTTTTTAATATTCCGTGATGCAAAACGTTGAAATTGTGAGATGGCAATTTGGTTGAAACTGTTAATTAACTAATACGTGTAACGTTATGTATTTAAAATGCATCTATTTAGAAACCCATGTATTTTCTACAAATTATTAATGTGTGGCTAAAATTGTCTCGAAATCAATCGGACGTGACGTCACTAAAACGTCATTTTCTCGTGACACATTATGGACCCTAAATTGTCAATTGGCTGACATATGTTAAAATGGTGCCCAAAAAGGTAATACAAGTCTAGCATCGATAACTGCATTGACTCCTGAGATATTAAAGATATTCCTCGGGGGGGGGGGACTAAAAAATAATCCCAGTGTCTCGCTGGTCAAGTCTACTTATGCTTTTTTACCGATCAATTACCTGTTAAATGTATCACTTTCCTGCAGTGTTTTTTCATGCTCTTTGTTTGCACTAATCTTAACATACCAATTGGTTCAATTTAAAACATGTATTTTTCTTCAATCTATAAATGTCTGTATATTTGCATATTGAAAGCAGCAGCAGCTGAGGAAGTTATTTATTAAGTACATCCAGCGAGGATTTTCCCTATTGATACTGGACATCTTCCAAAGCGTTATAAATCTGCGCCATCTTCCATCTTCGTTTGGTAATGAGCCCTGAAATCCGGCGGTGGCGGCAGCAGAACCATCAATCTAAGGAGTCTGCTAACCGGCTGACGAATAGTGACAGCGTGAGCCAGTCTGACGTCAACAGCTTCTGTGCACAGCACGCGAGGAAAATCGGAAAATATGCGAAAGTTGGGGTTGTGGTGGCTGGAGTTGCTTATTTACATTCCTTAATTCAAACAGAAATCTAGTTGCTTGATATGGGAAAATCGGAGCTGTGGTGACTTGAGTTGCTATTTTACTTTCTTCAAGCGAAAATGTAGTTGTTTGAGTTTTAATGAAATTATATTTTGACAATCACAACTCAACATTGATCGTAAGTGGTACCTAATTGCTAAATACCTAGAGTCTAATATTACAAATAATTGAAATACTCATTGATATATACTAATTGGGATATGATGTTATAATAGTAATAAATCAATTAAAAGACTTAAGGGGAATGTTTCACATTTACATAAGATTTCAGTTTCAGGATGGCCAAGTTGTTGGATTTCCATTTGAAATTAAGTATTGTAGAAGTTAAAACCACCCACAGAGGTCTAATCGAAAGTAAATTGGAGTTTGTTTTGACATCTGCAAAAAATAAGGCCCTAGTGTATTAGGGGCTAGCCTCTTAAAGCCGATGTTCGTTTCATCCCTTTTATCAAATGTCTGAATGACAAAGCTAAAGACTTTGTTTTACATTTGCTATACATTAGCCATACACTACGTTCATACATATTGCAGCGTGAAGTTTTTTTCTATTTTCAAAAAATCCACTTCATATGACGTCACAGCCCAAATTACAACTTTAGTTTTTCATGAATTGAGCACTGTTGTGATAAACAAATGTCAGAATCGTGTCCCGCAAAAAGCAATTTACTTCATTCATTTTTGCACCACAGCGGCGTACATTGGAAAACTTTCAGAACAAAGTGAAAAATACGATAGCTTAGATAGCTACGATAGCTACGATAGCTTAAATACGATAGCTTAGGATTAAATAAGTTTCTAGAAAATGATGTTATAAATACTAATAACGAATTATAACACAAGTCATGTCGGAGAAATGCAGGCAGCAGAAGGCAAATCACATACTTTCCACCAAAAAACAGTGTTCCTCGCAAACTAAACCCCACTCAGTTTTCAATCATCTCGCGCCACCACACGGCAATCTCGCGCCACACTCCTCATCTTCCATATCCTTCTCCCTCGGGGCCTGCCCCGCCCAACCTCCACCCCGCCCGTCCCCCTCCGTCCTCAGTTTCGACGAAATTACTGCCTCGGGCTACAGCCGATTACTCCAACTCTGCACGTGCCACGCTCGCGGGCAGCGCGCGAGCAGCGCACGAGCGCCGCTCGAGCGCCGCACGTGCGGCTAGCGCGTGCAGTTAGCGCGTGCGGGCGGGTGCGTTGTCGCCGGTGGCACCTGCGCCCCGGGAGAATCGATCTGCTCTGCGCCGGGCTGATCGTGCACTAATTGGCTTATAGTTGACTGAGTGATGTTGACAAATGAGATCAGAGGAAGTGTCTCATCACAGTCCTGGGTGTTAGGGGGCGAGGGGGAGGGGGATGGGAGCGAGGGGAGAGGAACTGGGGTGGCAGTGGTGGTGGCTGTGTGCAGCTGCCTCTAGTGGTAGTTGAGGGCATGACTTGATACTGGAAAGCGTGTATGGTGTACATAAGTGCACTTACGATAATGATGGTGTCTCTGGTCTCATCAGGAGATACGTTGGTATGCGGTATTTAAAAGTTAATTTGGTAAAATAATATATTTTTATATAAGAATATAGACCACATAAGGCGAAAATGGAACTGCTTATGTGGCTAACACCCTTCCGATTTGTCCTTCAATTTTGAAGTCCAAACAGCGCAGCCCAGAGCATCACCTAGTCCTTGTCCTAGTCTGCCACATTGAGTTACCTACTTTCAATCTCAGGCCGAGTCCCAGACTGGAGTCCAACCTTAGTCTCATTGCGAATAATAAACACAGCGTAGTTTCACGTTCACTATTATATTACATGTTCTTGTGTATACTTGCGTTGCCCTTGTTTTCCCTGTTTATCTTATGTGACTCGATCGCTTGGCTGTTAGGTCCAGGCGCGGATCCAGGATTTCGGTCAGGGGGGGCGCCCAATACACAAAGTTGCGCCCTCCGGGCGCACCCTACGGGCGCGCCATAGAAAAGGCCCGGTTCAGGGGGGCGCGCGCCCAGCGGCCCCCCCCCCCCTGGATCTGCGTCTGAGGTCGGCTGTCCCTTGAGCAAGNGCGCCATGTCCTGGAACGGTCGTGCAATGGGATACTGCTTCTCGTGAACGTGTTCTTAAGTTCCCATGCGGCACAACTCTGTGCGTCAATGAAGAGAGCGCTCCTGTCTGGCATGAAACAGTTTTTGTTGGAACAACTGTCATGTATAATTCCGCTGTTCTATTGAGTCACATGAACTTTGTTTTTCCTATTTAAGGGTTATGTTTCACCTTTCTGAAAGTTGTCAAATGTACGCTGGTTGTAGTAAAAATATGAAGTAAATGCTGCTGAAAACGATGGGGATATTTGTTTCTCGAAATGTCATTTAACCTTTTTTTAATTTAGAACAATGATGTCATTATTGAGCTATAAAGACCTATGGATAATAGGTCTACAAAGATTGAGAGGCACAATCTTTGTAGACAATTCTGTCACACTTGAATGCATACAAGTTTTTGTTATCGTAATAGCAGCAGGCGATACAGTCAAGGTTCGAGAAATACAAGTCGTTTTACTCCCCGGACCAACAACCTTGAAGATGTTTGAAGTGGCTGTTAGCCAATCAGAGTCGTCACTTGCATATACCCGCTTTTGCAAATTTAAAATTGAATTGCTTGGAAACGGTTAAGTTTTGGGATTTTGTTTTCTGTTGTAGTTTATACTTTTTAATAACGGCCAAAAATAATGTCTGCCTCAGTTTACAACCAATCCAATGGTGAAACATTCCCTTTAATACTGAAATAAATACAAAGTTGATGTTGGAAAGAATCACCCCACATACAACACGGTCTATTTATTTTGTTATAAGTTTAAAGTACCTTATTGTGCCCGGCATTCTCTGGTACGCAATATCAGTGGTGCTGGACAATACTAAATCGTATGCCGATGCCTTTTCTCATATTGAACATTATATTTATCATATTTACCTCTGCGCAATTCATGCATGTTTTCCACTGGTCTTAGAAAAGAAGTGATTTATAATTTCATTTCAAAATGACATTGTTTAAATTGGCTGGTGGCCGAGCGATCCTCGTGGCCGGGAGGATAAGTTGATCGGCTCGTAACCCAGGCTGGCTTCAGCCGTAGGAAGTGATCTGCCACGGCCCGACTGAAATGTGGGGTCGATTGGGAACCGGCCATAAAGGGTCAGCCTGGCACGGCTAGGCCGTATCGCAGCATCGGGCGGCACGTTAATGGCAAATATTGACATTTTAAAACATTTTCTCCTTTCTGAAATGTCTTATGCAACATGTTTGGTATTAAATTTATCGAGTCTCAATTTGAAAATGAGATCACAACTTCAATTTTTTTTTGGGGGTAAGGGGGTAGGGGATAAAACAGTATACATACTTCCTTTGTTGGAGTTTATGATCAGTGTTTCCTTCACTATTGGGAGCCGCGAACATATCTGGCGCTTTTGTTTTAATCTGTTGCAACGTTGAATACCTCTCACAATCGCATAACACTAAAATACGTTATCGTAGGGGCCAATTGAACCGGGGAGTTTTAGAGTATATTCCATAACGCGACTTCCCCCCCCAGTAAGTCGCGATATTCTTCCTCTCGGATCTCCGGAACTACTGAATCGATTAAAAATAAATAAAACGACATTCGATAGCCATGGGAAATTTATCGAAGGAAATCTTACATTGTTGACCTCGGGCTCACTGATGACGTCACAGGTCACGTCAAAGGCAGAATGTTTGACCGTGTCAAGGTATCGATGGATGGAATTATCGCGCGAAATTGCGATATGAAGCGCATAAGCTGTCGATGAATCGGTATGATTCGTGTGTCTGACACTTCTAACTTCTAAGTACCATTCTAAGCTGTTGATGACCTTGGGTCAGGTCGAGGTCATCCGATGCCACGAGGTCACTGCGGATTTCGGTCATTTATCGTTGTAACACATGTTTATGTTGTTGTTTTTTCGTCTTGAACGCGAAAAATTACCTCGGAACATTGTTTGTTACATAAAAATAGAAGCAAAAAACAAAAACGGAAATGCGTTTTTTGTGCATGGTAATGCTGTGAGAGGTGGCCGATTTTTGTTTTTGAATGGTCATAAGCCCGTCATTTTTGTCGATATCGACTTAACATTTGTTACACATATTCACTGGCCACGTCTTGATCACATATTTTTGCATGATTTAATTCCGTTTTTGGAAAATATTGCTCAAACAAAACTTTGGATTTCTTAAAAAATGGAATTTCAATAAAACATGAAAATCCGAGATAGCTGTTTGATAGCCGAGTCTATTATCAGTCATTTGATATATGACAGTTAATGTACATAATTTTTTATTTTGACGTTTTCCGCGAACCCTTATTTTTCAACAAAAACCGCAGAACATGACGTCACTCTGACGGCATTCCCGGTTGACCTATCATAACCTCATCTTTTTTCTTCAGCCACCATGTGTACAGTTGATGTGAGAGAAGGTACTGGAAGTTTGGTGACGATACTGTTTTTGGTTTAGGAGATATTGCAAAACAACGTCAAATATCCCCCCCCCCAGTAACTCGTGAGGGTTAACCACCGAAGGAATGCGAGGGTTAACCGCCGAATCCCTTCGTTGAGAGGTAACCTCTGGTTGAAAAACCTCTAACAAATCGCATACACTAAATACGTCGCCGTCCGGGGCCAAGTTAATCCGCTGACTGGATCACGGTTTTCGGAAACGTGTATTTATTGATTATGGATAAATGGTTCAGATAAGTGTTTCATGTGTGCATTTTAATGCATTAAAATTAAATACCCATTTGTTGAAAATTCATTGAAAAACATCGATAAAAAAAGCTCAAGTCGAGAACACTAAATAGGTCGCCGTCCGGGTCCAAACTAAACTGCCGATTTCAATGCACTTTTCGAATGCTTTTTAATTGTTCATAAACGTTTGGTACCTACATATTTACAGAAGATTAAATGCAGGAACCTTACATACCTTCATGATAAGTATTAAGTAACATCCGTTATATACCAAGTACTTGCTTAGCGTGAGTACCGACCGTTATACACGCTCATCAACTTTAACTTGAAAACTTCGGCTAGGAACTTCTTATGCAAATCTGTTTGGATTTACTCATAAGTTAAGTGCTTCTTCCCATCTCAACTACTAACTCTATTTATGTTGAAAAAGGTCGTTTCCCTTTAAAGATCCCCGCGACCGTGTCTGCCGTAAGGTCGGATGCAACATCTTCTGTTCTACTGGCGTTTCATTATGTGTGGTGGGCTCAAGTTGCTAGCAACAAGTTCTGCTAAGTATTGTACCCTGAACCCAAAACCGTTCGTGGAACTCATTCCACTATTTTATGATATATTCATTATACAAAAGGTTCACAGCAATAATTCCTTTGGTGCGGGTTGGCTCTGGGTACCATTTGATGTACTTGTGAATAGTCGGCGCGCTCTTCTCGCCAACACCATACCACTGCATGGGTTTCGCCCCTGCAGATCTTGTCTGACAATGAAATACCAGTGAGCAGAGACCTAATTATATTTGAACCAGGGCGCCGCAGAATTGGAACTCGGCGAACCCGAAGCACCGTGCTCGATCCCCGAGCCGGTCAGCACAGCGTTATTGCGCCGTTATTGGTCTGGGTGTCGGATGCGATACGTCATTTTAAGCTTGTCGCCGCTTCTGTTGACACTGCTTTTCGTGCGCTGAAACTGAATGGGCGCTGAACGCTGAAACTGAAGAGCGAGTACAATTGGTATTCATCCCAGCGAGATAACACTATATTTGCTACGTCGTTTGATGTCAACGACGTATAAATGTTTAGAGAGCACGTCTGCTTGCTTGCCATCCAATTTTGATAATGATTTCGGGAAAGCAATGGCTTCTTGACCAGTGGGACCCCAATCGCTTTGTTTTGATCTCGCTATGGCTGCGGTGCCATGATGGCACATTGGAATGGAGTCCCGCCGTATTCTTAGCTTTTAAAACTGATAAGCATGAAATGACCATGCGTTGTTTCAGTGAATGTTTGGGAAAATCTCAGATAATTTGTAATCCATGATGGTTTTTCTTCTTCGAATAGTTCATTTTCACTTATTTCTGCTTGGTCGCCATGTCTTCTGATCATCTGTTTAAGTCAAATTATAAAGGTCAAGTTACGCCCTCGCGAGACATGCTTTTCACTTTTGCGTAGAAGTCGTTTGTATGTCTTCTTTCATGGAAGATTGTCACTTGCTTTTGTGTTTTGGCTGTACTGACTCTTTGGTGGCACATAATCTTTTATAACACTGTTGTGAACGTGTTACCAATGCAATGCAGTGGCTTTGAAGGTTTCCAAAATTTCATTGTCTTAATTTTTAATTTGTTTGGGAAATTAGTTGGAGCGACATTTGTATGAATTCGATGCAGATTATCTCATTGATAAACTATCCTTCAATAGTTCATTGTGTAACGATACTTATTTGATCGTCTTCGAAAGGCAGATTACCCTTACATAAGTTGGCTCCGTTCTTGCAACAGCGATACCAATCCTTCAGTAATTATGAGTCGTTTTTACCTCGAACTGGAGTTTTATTGACGCACTATAATGGTGTGGTAACAAAAGTTACTGGATGCGTTTGCTCGAACTAAGGGAAATTCGTTGCAAAATTTAGGGAAATTCATTACAAAATTTTGCTTACTTCCTGGTTTGCGGTGGCCTAGCTTTGCCCACCTATTGCCCATTGTTCCAACTTCCGCTTAGTTATTCTGTATTGTCGTTACTCCAGTCTGTTGTTGAGGTGATTTGGTCTTGTGAAAGACGTACATTTTGTATGTGATTTTTCTGTATAGCATATTGCTATTGTTTCATTCTGCAGAAAGCGGAAGCGAGTTGATTGCTATCGTACGTGGTCTTATAGGTATGCCTACAAACATCACATCCAATATATTGGGATTTCATTTGATATAATCGCGAAGCTTAAGCTAACTGGTCATATTGATCATCTGATTTAGCGAAACCATCTTTGCGTATTTCACTAGACTTTTGCATAAATGGATTTACTTTTGTTGCGTGATCAAAATATTTGTATGATAACCAACCACCATAAAGGTGTTATGGGTATCGCCTGGCTAAATGCAGTGGGTGTTGTGTCTCACAGAATAAAGTAGCGATTCAATGTCATCAGCTGGTACAATTATGTACATTTTTCGTTTCTGGTCGCCCACTTGCGAGAGGCTGTTGTAGCGTTGCCGCGGCTGCTCCATTTTCTCCCTGTTCCCACACCGGCGGCACCGGATACCGCGAGTCATACCGGTGCTGGTCTCTGAAGCGATGGGGTCAGAGGTCACGATCAGGGCCCTGTTTCACCAACGTGAATATATTGCTTCTTTTCCCTCGGTGGCCGTACATATCACTTTTGGCATACTATACATAGTTCCTTTCACCAAGTCTCTCCGCCTACTGGATATGTGAATGCCGTTCAAAGTATCCATCCCAAGTACGGCTTTTTTGGAATTATATTCCATTCTGACCGGCCGATCTACTTTTTTAGCCAAGCTGATCTCCCGAGGTTTGATTCTGCTGCTCAAAGTATTGCCAACTTTTTAGTGGCACTACTGGTTTGCCCGCGGACAATGTCGGTGCTGTTATTTCCTCACAATTTATATCATTGGCGTGGATGAAACTGGACTTTACACTAACTCCATTGGCTGCATCAGCCAGTCCATGACACTCCTGTCGGATCGGCATAAGCTGATGAAAGTTATAAATAATCTGCCATACCTCCTAAGTAAAGAGAGCTTCCCAATTTCATAACCCTTCCATTGACAGCACTTACAACATCTAGGCGACTTCAGGCGACTTGCAGCTTGCCATTCGGATAAGATTAATTAGATGTTAATATTTATATTTCCAACCGTATAAAATATAAAAAAACTGCGACGGGCGAGAAAGTCGAAAAATTCGCGACCAACACGGCGCTATCAGTATGCCCAGGTGCTCTGCCCAATTTGCGCCACGCCCGCGAACCTCGGTCATGGCCGATCAATTATTAAATAACTCTAAATTAAACCTAATCGACGCCCATATTTGTCCGTTGGCAGCCAGGCCCCACACTTATCTAAAAAAACGTAACTAGCTAAGCTCTCAATATTCCACGATGTTGGAAACGAACTATTTCAGAGAATGTCTGCACCACACAACACTCACATCAGAAGGAAAAGCCAGCTTATAATAATCTTACGTGGCTGATCGCCGATTTGCGACAGACTGCGCGTTTACCGACGTCCGCACACATATTTTTGCCAGAGCATTGATACACCACACAATATATTTCTCGGCAATAATTATGTATTTCACGTTACAGAAAAAATGCACTCGAACACATCTCGCTCGAATATGCTTTCTTATCGATTGTTATCCTCCTCGGTGTTAAACTGCCACTAGTATTAGCCTGCAGCCAAAGTCATAGAAAATCGAGATAAAACAGAGGGGGCATGTTTGATTATCAACACAGTACTCACACACGTCAGTCACGCCAAGTAAAGCCACACGATTTATGCCATTATCTCCATAGCTTGATTTACCCGACGCCACCACGCTGTTTTCTTCAGCAAGTGAAGGTGTTTTCCGCTAGTTAAAGCTTCGATGACTATATTCTTTCATATGGACTGATTTGCTCGATAGCAAGTCGTTCGTGTCGCAACGTATGGCGAGCGTGCACATCTCCGTTTTCAAAGTCACACGCCACCGGGGATTGACTCTTGGCTTTGGCGCTGAAGGCATTCGCTGAACAATTTACCCTTAACGGAATATAACAGTCCAAATTGTACGTCAACATTAAACAACAACAGGAAACCACTAAAGTGAATAGTCACGTAAGCTAAAAGCTTGCCATTTGAAATTTACACCAGCCACGGCGTTAAAAGCCCGGCGACCGAGCGATTGTTTGTTACAATGTCGGCCTTTGCCCCCCCCCCCCGTCGCGCCAACCCACGGCTTGGAATGCGCGCAAGCGGCAGTGACATTCAAGAAATAATTAACATAAAACCTTTGAAAACATGTAATTATGTATAAATAAAATTATGGAATCAAGAAGTAATTAAGTACATATATTACAAAAAACATATGAATAATGTGTATTTTCCGTCTTGCGAATGCGGAAAATAGTGCCGTCCGGCAGCCAGATCAGCGCGCAGGCCTATGAGGTGCATCGGCGCGAATATTTCTTCTTTGAATATATTCCCCTTGGTGGAAACAGCAATAGTATTACTGGAATACTTTGACATGGGTAAATACTTTCCGCGAGTCATACCGGTGCTGGTCTCTGAAGCGATGGGGTCAGAGGTCACGATCAGGTCGTGACGGGTCACAATGGGCTCTGCTGCACGGGGTTTAAGCGCACCCCGGCTGGGCACGACGTGTCGATCCTCTGCACGGGTGAAGTCTGGCTGACACGAAATCTGCTCCTTCCCGCTAGAACCGTGGTCATATCAGGAATCAAGCATCTGGTGATTTTTATGCCAAATTACGTTCATTTCATAGCTCAAATTTCGTGTATGTAACGAGCCCGCAGCCGAATTGTTACAGTGAGGTGGATCGCAGACAGTTTTATTTCTTCGTCACGGTTTCTCGCGCTCTCCCTGGGTTTAATCTTACTTCAAATATCGCTCTCGCTGTCACTCGGGCTGACTTTCGGCCTGTTTTGTTGCCTTTCGTTCCGGTCTGGTTTAAGTCAGTTGAGTCTCGAGAACTGGCTTTGTCAGCAGGACCGTGAGGAAAATTCGACAGTTCCCTGTCGTGCTCGAAGCAGTTCTGTTCAATCTATGACACTGTGCCGCAGGGCGAATTCTCAAACATTTGCCTTTTGATGACTCTTTGACTCTTTTCGGGACTCAGTTCTTACACTGATTGTCAATAAATGCCAGTCAACAAATGCGATCATTATTTCCTTCAAATGGAGAAGTGACTCGATCAACTCCTTACTCAGTGAAGAGCCCAAGCAAATATCGTGTTCGCTTGCAGTGGCAAGTGGCCTTGAACTAGCAGTGTTAATGATGCCAGTAATAGTGTGTAATGATGCCAGTAATAGTGTGGCAAATGATGTATCATTTAAACCTGTGATTTTTTATCTCTTGGAAAATAGGGACATTTCATATTATAAGTTTATTAAAGTGTCCCCTGTTTGCATCATATCACTACGCCGCGGCATGAACGTAAAATATTTAATAATTGTATTTTCGTAAACCGCTATCATGAGATTATTGTAGACGGGAAGAAAGTTGAGTCGAAAAATATGTGATATATGATGCATTGAATGACATGACCCCCTCCCCATTCACTGTATGGGTCTTGAACTATTTTAATTCAGGAATTTGATTGCTTATCTTTATGGGGTTTATGGGGTTCTCTCGTGCCTCGTGTCTTTGGCATATTTTTATTCTGCTTAGTGCTTGCATATTACAATGACAAATGCATTTAATACCACATGTATCATCGACCATCTTGCATTTTACGCCGGTTGAAGATCGCTACCTGCTTTATACTACGCTAGTGCATGCAGAGTTTACCCACTCAGACTCTCTCATTTGTCGTAGCTAGAGCGAGATACCCCTATCGGCCTATCACATAAGCCCCACATAACACATAAGCTTACGGGCTATGTGTGGCTTATGTGATGGGGATATCTCGCTCTAGCTACGACAAATGAGAGCGCATGTCAATCACAATTGACTGGCATTTTCTCATGACTGTCGGGCATTACACTTCCCTCATTGTCTCTTGAGAAAGCAACACAAATGGAGAAAGCTCCCGCGGGCTATTTCCGATGGGAACTCGCCAGTGTGCGGTTCATGTGCTCGTCTCGGCCACCCGGGCGGCCCGGCTGGCGGTCCGGCCGCCGTAGCCGGCCCGCCGTGCCCGGCCGGGCCGTGCTCGGCTGGGCCGTGCTCGGTACGGCCGGGCGTCGGCCGTGCGCGGCCCGCCGTGCCGGCCCGGCTGCGCGCCGACCGCCGCTGGAAACCGTATCGATCAGCCTGCAGTGCTCTCGCCGAGTCGCGAACGGATCTCAACGCGTATTGATCTGCGGCCGCGCCGGCCCGATGGCAGAGGGTCACTTTTTCGGCTGGTCGCGGTGCGGACGGTGCGTGGCGCCGGCGGCGGTGTGCCGTGCGTGAGCGAGCTGCGGCCGGACTCGCGCGCGAGCTCGAGCTCTGCGGCTGGCTGGCGGCGCCGGAGCCGGCGGCGGCGGCGGCGGCGGCCACGCGGCGCTGGGCCGCGCGGACCACCATGTTGGAGCGCTGGGCGGTGACGGTGGCGGTGGCGGTGGCGGTGGCGGTCGGCCCCGGCGCGCCAGCCCCAGTTACCCGGCCGACTGCCGTCGCGCGCTGAGCGCGCTCTCGTGCCGCGTGCTTCGCTCACTGTGAGACTGAGACGGCCTGACGTCTGTCTGTCTGTCTGTCTGTGTGTGGCTGTGTGGACGCCGCCCACCCCTGTGTGACTCTGGATGACAGTGGGGGTGAGTAGGCACTGGGCATGGCTCGCTTGGTTGTAGCGAAAGTTGCTAGATGGATTGAACGCGGTTGTGATGCAAAAGTGATTTGGTGATGTTCTGTTTATTTCATTTTTTGCATCATCCTGCATCATTTAACTTTTATTTTTTTGCTCAAAATCTGTTGTTATTTTTTAATGCTGACACTGTTTTGATCACCGTATTAAAGGGAGTGGGGAGATCACCGTGCACATCGGTCATGTGGAGTTGTTGACACTGGTCTTTAGAACATATTTTTCTGAATTTAGCCATAACTTGATTTCTCCAGATTCACTCTAGTTGCTGAGATATTCCAAATTCGCCAAGATCATCGTTGGCCAACACAAAATAATTCATATTCGCCAGAGAGCTTTCGCTACTAGAAGCATTGTCCTTATATTACAACGCTAGCATATTTAACGCTGGCGTATACGTATATCTTTAACGCTGGCCAATAGAAAACAGCTCGTGCGCGCTGATAGCAGCTGCCGAACAGAGCCTTGATAACTATTTTACAATGTTCGTATGGGGTTGTATATTGTCTTTGGTGCGTCATTCTAGATAACATCTTCTTTACTCTATTTATAGTGGCGATTGTTTATGGATTTTGAAGCAAAACAATATGCAAAACAGAACATAAGTAAAAATTCAACTATAGGGGCTCCAGCCGTGAATTTTGTCGTATCAAATAATCAAACCAATAGCTTCTTACCGTAATAAAAATATATTTGACATTCCAAAAGAGTAGGCACACTTCCTTCAATTGAGACGTTTTATAGGTCGATATTTGTACGATGATTGCCATAATTAAATGTGCAATCAGACAGTGCGATAATATCGCAGCGGAAGCTAAAATAGCTTGGTTTTGCGTCCACTGCACAGTTTACTCGATTGTTTCGGGAGTCAGCTGGCTTTCTCTATTTTTTTTATCCACACTTTCATTATGACAGTGTCACGGTGGTGATAGATTAGGACTAATCTAGGTTGAAAACATAAGGATAGATAACTTAGGTTGAGTTTCAATACGATAATGATAAACTTCAGATTGATTATATCAGGCTGATTTTCTCATACGTTGCGGTGATTTGTTGGCGCGCCCTAAATGTAGTGGCCAGGCATGTAGGCGCATTTTTTTTTTAGGGGGAGGGGGCACGTCGGTGGCGGATCAAGTTTCACTCCGTTTTGTCAACACAAAGTTGTTAACCGGGGGATTCGTTGAGCGGGGGGAGGGGGTCCGTCGTCAGCAAAATCGCATTTTATCTGTTGCAAGCTGATTTGCTCAGGGGGCATGACCCAGTGGTTACGTCCCTGGTAGTGACATGAATTTTACTATTTTTCTTTCCATTGCATTGCAAAATTTCGTCGTGTTGTTATAGAGTGAACCATAATCCACTGCTCCACCCTCGTTGTCAAAAGACAAATAACCTCCATATATTTAACTCTTTTAAACATCACTTTTCGACTCACAACTTAGAAAGTTGCTTCCTGTTAAAAAACTTTTACTCCAATACTGGTGAGTGTGACGGTTTGTAGGGCCTTTCCGACGATAGCTCATCGGACAGTGGATTTTTTCCTTTCGGCTGTGCAAACACCGTGATTAGGCTGTCGGCCGCTGTAGTTTTATATGAGTAATTTTCCGGGGCGTGTGAAAGGCGTGATGCGGCGGTGGGCGAAACATCCTGCTCGGCTGCGGCCTGTCGAGTCGCGTGACTGCTCTATGGTCTTTTGTCAATTCAGGCTCGCCGCCCAGCAGGCAGCTGGCTGCTGACGGCTGCCAGCTGGAAGACTGGCTCAGTCGGCCCAGTTTTCGTGCCACCATCGGGGGCGGACCTGACAGGTGTCGCCGGGCTGTTGCCAGCGGCCGCCGCCGGGGGCCGCCGCCGGGTCTCCCAGCGCTGTGTTGGGGGATGAGAAGGGTCGGTTCGGGGTAGAGCGGGGTCCGGAGGCGGGCCAGCTGGCCGCCCGGCCAGACCAACCGTCATCGGAGTGTCCATCGGCCGGCCTGCTCCCGGGGCCCGCTGCTGAGTCACCACCGGACGACCATGTATGCAGGCCCGACCACAGCCCGCCGCCCGGCCGGCCGCATATTTCCCGAGTGTGTACAGCTGGCTGGCATGTTTGGAAATAGCAACCACTTAGGCAGACATAAGCTTTGATTTTTTTTGGGGGGAGGGGGGCATCGTCCATACTTGGTTCACCAATATAACTTCTAGTTATTTAATGTGTTTGAAAAGTTTTTATTTTGGGAAATTGTTTCCCATTTTTTTCATCCAAAAATCAAAATTTTCAAACATGAAAACACTGGAAGATATATTAGAGAACCAAGTATGGACGATGCCCCCCAAAAAATTCAAAGCAATATATGTATTTTCGACTGACTTATGTCTGCCTAAGTGGTTGCTATTTCCAAACATGTCAGCCAGCTGCACACACTTGGGCAATATGCGGCCCGGCCAGCACCGCACGCCTTCCGTCGCCGCCGGCTCCCGGCTTCTTGAAGCGGTCTCCCCCCGCTATCGGGCAGTCCTGCCCACGTCCACCCCCACGATCCCGTCGTGCACGCTCAGGGGCGCACCAGAGTCAGTCGTGGAGGCATTGCAATGCACCCTGAATCTATAGGGTGGATCGC
This sequence comes from Semibalanus balanoides, assembly GCA_014673585.1. Lineage (NCBI taxonomy): Eukaryota > Metazoa > Arthropoda > Thecostraca > Balanomorpha > Balanidae > Semibalanus > Semibalanus balanoides. The sequence continues at coordinate 71,793 of VOPJ01014025.1, forward strand.
ATTCGGGACTTTGGTAAGTGTGCCTCTCCTGTGGCATAATAAGCGCCTGGAGAGTTTATCGCACATTTGTCGCAGTGCAGGCCTGCACAGAGCGTCGTAAGTTGGTTGGTTCTGACGCCGCCCGTGCTCAGTGCTCGCGTCCGCCCACTATCGCTGCGGCCGCGCGGAATTCTGGTCAGATACGAACTCGACGCCGCGTGAAGCCACGCTCCGCTGGCAACAGGGCCGCCGGTCATCGTGCATTGACGTCACTGGTCCCCGGCTGCTGGTTACTGATAACCAGTCACTGGTCACCTTTACTGGTCACTGGTACTGGTTACTGGTTACTGGTTACTGGTTACTGGTGTCTGGTGTCTGGTTACTGGTTATCAGTCACAGGACACTGGTCATCAGCTACGGAAGACTGGCCACTGGTCGATGTTGCCAGTCACCGGTCTTTTTACCTTGCTGTCTCCTGTCACCGGTTTCTGGCCTCTGATCACCATTCACCGTTCATGTGACTATCAAGTCCAGTCCAGTCCAGTCCAGTCCAGTCCAGTCCAGTCCAGTCCAGTTCAGTCCAGTCCAGTCCAGTCCAGTCCAGTCCAGTCCAGTCCAGTCCTGGCATGTCCTGTCCAGGGCTTCAGGCCAGTCGCCTGGTACCGGCCACCAGTTTGTCTGTTCGCCTCCGTTTCCTGGGGAGTGTCCGTCACTTGGAACAAAGCCTGCTGGGTGTTGGCGTTTTCCGATGACGTTTGTAGCTGCAGCGTTTTTGCTGTCCTCAATTTTGTCTCCAGAATAACGGTGAAGAAAACACGGAAAATTAACCAGTAGTGAGCACTGAAAGCGACACGCTCGACACAGAGAAGACATTACAATGTTTTATACACGTTTTTGCGGCAATGTGATAATTAAGTCTTTTAATTACTGGATATGAGGGCGGACAGGAAAAGGTGATTCATGCATTTCCGAAATCCAACATCGTTGCGGTCGGTCTGTTGTTTGTCGGTAACGGTGCTGATTCTTAGAGAACGGGTGCCACGTGATGGGATACCCAGTAGGCTTTGTAGCGCGGGTACATATTGACCATCGTCATCACCATGTTTATTTGCCTTCTACGAGCGAAGGCGTGAACTTTCAACACTATTGGTGTGGGTTGATTGTAAGAAAACGTCTGTATATTGACGATGTTGGATCATGATTCATATTCAATCATACATGCGTCTTCACACTCCTTCCACTGCTCAAGTCAAACCTACTTAACCATTTGTGTTCTTGCACTTCTGATAGGAAATTCCCAGATTAAGTTGCTCATTTTAAACATTCGATTGACTGTTCTTGCGATTGCCATCGAGCCTATTTCCCATGCTTTCGCATATTCTTGACCGTTATGTCTTTTTTGCAGGTTTTTTGATGTTACAAGTGTAGCTGAAAAAAGGTACGTGGAAGACAAACCAGTTAGGTTTGCTGAGCCACCTGGAAGGAAGTTCTTGGAAGTGTTGCACTTTCAGTTTCGCGGCTTGCGTGCTTGCGGGCGATGAACTTAACTGTTCCAAATTTCGCTCCTTGCCCTCATTGTTGTGACAGGAAATGGCCGCTTTGTGTCAACTGTGGGAACTACCTAGACTTAGTCGACTCGTGTCTGGAGCCAGTCTTTTTATATTTGCTTAGTCTTATTAGTATAATTATTATATTGTTATTAGTATAATTACTATATTATTATTAGCATAACTATTATATTCTTATTAGTATAGTTATTATATCATTAGTATAATTATTTATTCTGAACTCTATGGATTATTGCGTTGCTGCTAAGAATCAGTTTGCTTTTGGCACAGCGCATTCAGTGAGTGGTCGGAGGCCGAATTGGCTGGCTGGCTGCTTGGCTGTAGTTTTGCTCTCTGGCCAACTTAACTATCAGGAGTGAGATAGTGACCTGATACTTCATACCGTAAATGGAAATGTTTGCCCTAAATGTGATTTAACCCTCAACCGTGTAGGGCAAGATCACCGTGACCGTATAGGGGGGGGGGGGTACGACCCCCTGGCTTTTGGTCCCTAGTTGAGCTAGATCTTCGATTAGAAAACGAGCGTGTTGCTTGTGACGAGAGGAAGCCATTTTCATTTGATTTTAAGGTCCTGGGTCATCAGGTGACCTCGATCATGTCTGAAGACCCAAATGTCATCAAATCGTAATTGTGTACAAAATGAATCTAATAGAGTTAAAATTGCAAAGAAACATCTTATAATGCTAAATAGACGCAAAGTCAGCATCACAAAATGACTTAACTGCCAAATTAAAAAGGTCATGTCAGTTCATCTGAGGTAATTGACCTCGGTTGACATTTGGAAGCGTATGACCCCAGTGGAACATGTATTTATATACAATGGATCCCAGATTTGAAATAGGCGTCACAGCTTTAGAAACGGACCGAATACAAAAACAGACATCTGAGGTCATTGAAGGTCGGTGACCTCGGTTGACCTCTGGAAAGGTCAATTGATACTGTAATTTCTGCAGAAGCCACAACTGTCACCTATAAATGCCTTTGCGTATGCTCTTGAACAACAAACACTCGGAAACCGCACATGTTTCAAGGATCGATACTACGTGACGCCAGTTTCACCAATCACGACCTTGAGAATCAGGTCAAATGTCGAGGATCATAGGGGTTAGAAGTTCGAATTTTTCAGTGTATGTGTCACATTTTTGCAAAGCATGGTACTGAAAGTTTCATCGTGATCGGTTGATAACTACGCGAGTTATCCCCCCATAAAACGATGTGGGGTGGCATCCCCCTACACTGGCGAGGGTTAAAGCTGATACGTTCATGTATTAATGTGTGATGGTCTAGATGTACGCCGTTCTGCTTGTTTTCATTTGTTAAATATAATAAATCAACTTTTTCTAGCCACAATTTCCTAGGCTTCCGGTATGGTATAACACTATAACAGTAATTCAATTTAAATTTAAGAATGATATAACATTATTCCCTTATTCAATATTGTATTTTTTGTTCTCAAATTAAAAGCAGGTATATATACTTCTTTCAAAACTCATGAGCAGTGTTTTCCTATCCCTATTTGAAGCGTGCCATATCTGTGTTTAACGCCAGTGTTTAAAATTTGTGCTACCCTGGACAATGTCCCTGAAACAAATCGCCAACTCTAAAAGACCGTCGTTGGTTGCTAAGTTAATTTTCCGATTTAATTGCCAATGTTTAATTGTTTGTTGATTTTTTTTTGGGGGAAATTATTTTTTGCAATGATGATATAGACCATAGTGTTGTATACAGCCAGATACAAAGTTATGTTATACAAAGCTTGTAATACTGATAATATATGAAACAATTAAAAAAACAGTACAACTAGGACGCCATAGAGGGCCAAGTTAAACTGTTAATTTGGTTTCCTTGTTTATGCAATGTCTGTCAAATGTAAAAGGATCGCCGGTCATATTATCGAAACAAGCAGGATTAAAAAAAAAATCCATTGCGTAAGAAGTGAATACGGGAAAAGCTCGCAGTTTGATGAGATTCAAAGGTACTTGTAAGCAGCTTGCTAGTACCGTTCATTAAAAGTGTGGTACGCTTATAAACTTAAACTTGAAATATATTTCGGTAGGAATATTTGTATGCAAAATGTGATGAATTTACAATACTTTTTTGTCTCGTCTATCGATTTCAAGTTATAACCCCATTTTGTGTGGGAAAAGGTGATTATTTCCACTATATATAAACAGTCAACTCCTGATATTAATTTATTGATGACCAAGACGCGTTTCGTACAGATTACTTAGTCAGTTACTGTACAGTTAACTGTACAGTTACTGTACAGTTACTGTACAGTTACTTGTAACTGTACAGTACAGTACAGTTACAGTTCTTGTATGTCCCTTTGAATGACCAACTGATGAAGTAACTGTACGAAACGTGTCTTGGTTATCAATAAATTAATATAAGGAGTTGACTGTTTATATATATGTCAATATGAACGTTAACTATTTCCACTATACTTCGCAATGGCCCACTATACTTTATTGAAGATGCTGGTGGCTTTGGGCGGTTGGTATCATATGCTGTAATCCGGATATTTTGTATTTTATTTTTCACCCACCGCACCTGACTCGTAAACTTTCTTTGAACAAACCTGGAAAGCTGCGAGCGAATTTTTTATATTGGCATTCGTCTGGGCTATGAATTGACTTCCCGTTGAGCACATCAACGCTGCTAGCAAAGAGGGAGAGAGTCAGAACGTGTGACCTACTCATGCGAGGCATGCCGCCGCCCCGTGCCGTCGCCAGGTAGTGTTTTGTCTTTCGGCCTTGATCCGCGTTTTTGACGCTCATGTCCGCTCCCTGATCTAGTACGTCGGTGTTATCTGGAGTGGCGCTGTCGTGACGTCTGGCTCGTGTCGAGAGTGGCGGCAGCACCGGGTTCTGGCGCGAGTGGTCTCCAGTGCCCTGCACCGGTGTGTCTTATGGAACTGCCAACACCTTCGGCTCATTTAAGATCCTATCAGCAATGGCGCATATCTACCAGCTTGAGTTACTTTCTTGCTAACAGGCAAATGCGATCAGAGCCGTACAAATTCAAGTATTTTGATATCTTATCATATGAGGATTGAGAAGCTGCCAGTGAGTTCGTCACGCTACATAACCACCCGGAGATCTGAGGAGACGCATTTAATAATGTCCTGGAGTTCGTGTTGCTCTAATACCGCATTCATCGGATCATGCATTTTTTGCAATTTATGCCATTATTTGAAGGTGCCTGTTGGCAGTAAAGTTGACTTACTGCGTTAAACAATCTGCTAGTTAATTTGCCTTTCATGATTCCAAGCCTGCTGAGTTGGAACATATCATATGACATAGCGTCTCTCCGTCTGTCCGACTCCATTCTTTCAATGGACACTGTTATTGCTGATTTTTGTTACGATTTTAATCATACTGCACCTTTGGCTGAAGGTTGGCAGTATCGTCTATAAAGTGCTAAGGTCTCCCGCTGATTCAACACATCCCGCCATTTTATGCTCTTCACAGTTTGAATGTTATCGCTAACTCAACATGGTTGCTCTTATTGGCTCGAGGATCTAATATCTTACTATGGTCATTGCACGAATCGGTCCTATCTTTATTTTTAGCTGATACAGAAGTTCGGTTGTCTCCGTTATCGTAAGGGTAGTACTATGTGTTTTCCCCTCTGCTCCTTCCCACTCCTCCCCCAACGTCGAAGAAAACAATCGATTGTCACGCTGACAATGTTTGTAGAGCAGCGTGGCAAACATTCCGTTGAGGCTCGGCCATCTTTGAATGCCGACATGGCCGTCGCACCTGGTACCGTCCGTACCGGGGCCGTGCTTCTGTGAAATGAGGCCGGCCAACAGCGGCACACTTATATGCGATATGAATTTGGTGGCTCTGGATATGTTACATGTGCAGCAGGGGTCCGGCAAAGCAGACTTGAAGTCATTGTCACGCCTGAAGCTGTTCATCGAAGGGAAGGACGATGCACTGGCTTATTCAAAATGACTAGAAAATATGTTTTGGTGAGGGTCAAATTTCCAGAAATTTTGCCAAACACAAAAACTATCAAGCTTTGCTTTCGCACTGAGAAGTCATTGAAAACGTGTCTCGCTTTGTAAAATGTGCAAGCTTCTCCAATAAATGCCGTCTCTGTTTGAACAGTTTAGTCGTTTTGGGAGCCGTATTGTCCATCCCTTTGATTCGCTATTGGGGGGTTGCCTGTTACTGCCGAAAGTGTCCTTTCATTTAAGGCACTGTTGCCCTTTATTGAAGGCACCTTTTCCCTTCATTTAACCCTCGCCCGGGTAGGGCAAGATCACTGCGTGTCCGGGTAGGGGGTGGGGTATGACCCCCCTTGGCGTTTCGCCTCTAATTGAGCTAGAGCTTCTATTAAAAAACGAGCATGTCGCTTGTGACAAGAGGAAGCCACTGACACCAGCTTTGAAGGTCCTGGGTCAAAAGGTGACCTCTGAGGTCATGTCTGACTCAAATATAAAATCGTAAATGTGTGAAATTTGAATATTGATCGAGCCAACATAGTGAAGGAACATCTTAGCATGCTTAATGCACGCCAAATTCGAAATCAGCGTCACATAATGACCCAATTACTGCCAAATTAAAAAAGTCTCGTCAGGTTATCTGCAGTTGTGATCTCGGTTGACCTGTGGAAGCGCATGACCCCAGTGGAACATATAATTATGTAAAAGGGATCTCATATTTGAAATCAGCGCCACAAACTGTTTTAGAAACGACCAGAAGCCCCCCCCCCAAAGTAATGATGTCATCGGAGGTCAGTGACCCTGGTTGACCTCAGGAAAGGTCAGTCGAGGTCACAATCTCAGCGGAACCCACAACTGTCACCTGGAAACACCTTTGCATATGCTCCTGAACAACAAACACTCGGAAACTGCACATGCAACAAGGATCGATACTACGGGACGCCAGTTTCGCCTGACATTTGAGAAACAGGTCATATGTCATGCAAGTAGGAAGTTCAACATTTTCAGAGTATGCGTCACATTGTAGTAATGGGCACCATATAACTACTTTGTTGCGGCGCCCTAAAGCCCCAATCATCATCATCATCATCATCATCACATTGTAGTAGGGTACTGAAAGTCTCATCGCGATCGGTTGATAACTACGTGAGATATTTCGGAAAAACCGAGGGCGGTGGCATCCACCCCATCTACCCGTGCGAGGGTTAAGGCACTGTTGCCATTTATTTAACCCTATTCCCTGTGGGCGGCCAGAATTACGTTAACCTGCGGGGGGAGGGGAGAATCTGCCCCGCAGGGAATAGGGTTAACTCTCGCCAGTGTGGGGTGTTGCAACCCCCTCCCTCGGGTTTTCCGGAATAACTCTCGTAATTATCAACCGATCGCAATGCAACTTTCATTACCCTAACTTGAGACAATTTGACACATACTCTGAAAATTCGGAACTTCTAACCCCTATGATCCATGACCTTTGACCTGTTTCTCAAAGTCGTGTTTGGCGAAACTGGCGTCCCGTAGTACAGTATCGATCCTGGGCACATGTGCATTTTCCGAATGTTTGTTGTTCATGAGCATATGCACAGGTGTTTCTAGGTGACAGTTGTGGCTTCTGCAGAGATTGCGACCTCGATTGATCTTTTCAGAGGTCAACCGAGATCACTGACCTCCGATGACCTCAGATGTCTTTTTTTGTCTTCTGTCCGTTTCTAGGGCAGTTTGTGACGCTGATTTCAAATCTGGGATCCATGTTCAATAGTAATATGTTCCACTGGGGTCATACGCTTCTTAAGGTCAACCGAGGTCAATACTCAATGACCTCAGATGACCTGACATGACCTTTTTGATTTGGTAGATTTTATGTCATTTTGAGATGCTGATTTCAAATTTGACGTCTATTTATATTCTAAGTTTTGTTTTTATTTTAGCTCGATAAGGATTCATTTTTTTATGCATTTACGGCTTGGTGACATTTGGGTCTTTGACATGAACTCAGAGGTCACTTAATAATCCAGGACCTTAAAATCAGATGTCAATGGCTTTCTGCGTCACAAGCAACACGCTCGTTTTTTAACCGAAGCTCTAGCTTAATTAGGGGGCAAACGCCAGGGGGTCGTACCCCCCCCGCCTACACGGTCACGCAGTGATCTTGCCGTACACGGGCGAGGGTTAAGGCACTGTTCCCGTGTCACGCAGCTGCTGATGAGCTAATGAGGCGTGTCACGCGTAGACGGCACGACGCACCGCACTGCGCTACAGTGCGCAGCACCGAATCAGTCGGCAGCTCTGTATGACACCTGACGCCGCTGTGTCAGCTGGCCTGCAGCAGTCTTAGAGTCTGAGCCGGAGAGTCAGGCAGAGACAGTCGGTTGGACCCGGAGTCAGGGAGTCTGAGTCTGAGCCTGAGTCAGTCAAAGTCAGTCAGTGTCAGTCAGTCAGTCAGTCAGTCAGTCAGTCAGTCAGTCAGAGTCAGTCAGTCAGTCAGTCAGTCAGTCAGTCAGAGTCAGTCAGTCAGAGTCAGTCAGTCAGAGTCAGTCAGGTCAACATGTTTTACAAGTTATATGTCACGAGTTAGTTATCTTAAAACGAACTAAGCGACATTTTCAGCCTAAATCCTTGGTTACGCTTGCTTTCTGATCATGCCAGCATCAGCATGCCACAGAAATCCCACGTAGGCACGCCGCTGGAATATTGCCTGAAAGATGCCATCTTGTTAGTGAAAGCTCCAAACGTCAAAAATGAAATGAGCTCGTTCATCTCAAGAACATGATATCTGTTCCGACTTGATCCCTATTGACCTCCAAAGGCGAATTGGTACCTTGTCAAGCTTTCGCTTGTTTCTCATGCCGCGTAGCTATATCATTTACGTTTCTGTAACAGCTGGCAGTCACGTGAGTGAATAATACGGTGGGCTCCCGGGAAATGGAATCGCATTCCGTTCTTTTATGCATCTGGGGTGAGGTTTGGTGACCTGTAGGCTTTCTTTCATTCATGTTGTCTTTTTGCCACCAGCTGTCTCAGGACTCTCTTCCATTTATGAAATCAAGGTGAACAAACTTGTCAATATCCGTCCCATTTACCTACCCCATCGCACCCGGCATTATCTGTTAAGTAGTTGTTTTGTCGTGTGGCTCTTGTTGCCTCATTTTTAATATTTAAAAACGGGTTCTTTTCTAGTGATCAGTGACAGTTGTAGGTAGAAAGTAGAAATTGTGGTAATTTTTTAGCTCATTATGGCTTCAAAATAATCATTATTCAGAACAGCTGTTCGGTAAAAGTTGTTGGCCGGCTGTAGTCAACAGAAAACAAGGGCGTCGCCTGTGCGTGGAGTTGATTGGATGGAGGACAGACAGCCGAGCTCGTGTTCTGATTGTTTATGGCTGCGTCACCGGAGCCAGTCAACATTGGTTCTGGGTCACGACCCTGAGTCAGGGTTGTTCAGCGGAAAGCGGCCCTTTTGTGGGCGGTGTAACGCACGCGTTGTTCAGCAGATGGTTTATGGGCCATGGCAAAGCCGGTGGGCGGTGTCAACCACGACTCTCGGTGGGGGGAGGTTTATGGGGGAGGGGTCAAAACTTAGCGGTGGAGAATCCAATCTCCGACTTATTGATCCGGATACATGACGTATTTCTGTTACGCCAGTGTTCTGAAAATGCTTTTCAGCAAGGGTGTCATGGAGGTAGTTTCAGGATTGGCTTCAGGAGGTAGAAATGAATAAAATTGGCTTAATAATGTAAACTTGTTTCATACGCATGAAGTTCACTACAGTAAAACTACTTCACATACTAGTACTACCTCAGTTAATTGAATATACATGTTTCATCGTGTCATTGTTTTACATAAAATTATATCAACAATCACTGACATTTAAAACTGTTTCATTATGAAATGCTGCCTTACGTGCGGCATTGCAGGCTTTTTAGTGACCCTTATTTCTGCACAGGCCGGGCTTTGATGTGGAAATGTCTCAAAAACACATATTGCATATGTTGGCTGTTGCAGCTTCAGACCGCTACACAATTTGAAAATCACAAAACACCAGTAAACATTTGAAATTTTCAGGCCAACCCAATGCATGAAACACCAAAAAGTAACCAACAGCAAGAAAGTGCAAAATTAATAACATGATTACATGAAAAACAATGTAAAAGCTCAATAATCAGAAATATGTAAGCCAAGCACAACAAAGTAATATTAGTTTTGTGCCAGATCTATTATCCTAACATAGGTAACTCCAACTTTTCAAGTACCCTATTCATTATAAGAATGATATAGGTATTTTACCCCAAAATAAGGTTTCATGATTAAGTGGATTGTGCACAAAAGACTGCCAATCACATCCACATACTGTAAATAGTTTAGGCTTCCATTAAAATGGCAAAAAGTGGGTAGACTTATCAGAGCTTCTGGCATTGGGTTCTAAATTATACAAGTTATGAAGTCATGGTTCTTATAGTAAAATGCCAAGACGAATTGTTTAACTTTTTCAGAGAAAAAACTTACCCGTGCTCTTGGTGGTGAATCGAACTTAATAGATTCAGATATACTCCACGATTTCTTGCAAAACAATAAAATTAATCAATAAACACTCCCTCGCACCGGGGTACCAAGACCACGTCGATCAACATGATTTTGCCTCACCGAAACTGCACTGAGCAAAATGCCTTTGAGTTGCGCCAACTCATCGTCATTTGGTGCGCCAACGATAATCACTGGAATGCCCGCTGCTAATTTTTCAACACCCATTGAAAACGGCCGAGGTAATTGGCGAGTGGATTCGCTGAATATGTTGACATTAACTGGCCTATTAAACAATTAATATGATTCCTAACAATAAGAAGATTTGACACAACATGAAATTAATTGATAAATCAGAAAAAAAATACACAAAGGTCTGGAAACGTCGTCTTTTTTAAGTTTATCTTCACATATTTCCAGGGGTCACTTGACACCCTGAACATTTCCTTGCCGGAGCTAGCTTGGCAACTTTTGGGAAAACTTATTACAAAAAACAATAAAACACACAAGAAATGAAAGTATGATGAGAACTACCGAAAATTAATGAAAAATATTCTGCTCCAATAATTACGTAAATTACTTTTTTGTTGAAAGCCCCTTATTCTTTTGCAAATCTACTTAAAACCTTACTACATCGTAAAGCCTCTATCTGGGGTACATAAGCAATCGAAGAAAGTGCATGGGTAAGTCATAATTGAAGATTTCGACGAAAAATATTTGAATGCATGTTGATTGAAAACTTCGCAAAAAATATAGATAATCGATTTGATCTAACAACTGAAGGCACCCATTTCCGTAAGCCGATCAGTGATTCATGGTATTGGGCTAAGATCACCAGGGTGTCAATCGGACCTCGTTTATACCTCACTTTTTTACGAGGTACTAAATGACTACACCAATGAAACACAAGTTATTTTTAACGAACCCATTCCCTCTGCATTGTGGTGAATGTAACCAAGTATTTATGCATGTTTGTTCCAGTATTTATGTTTTTTTAAAGCGCTACTGTCTTTTCTTCAAATGACATGCATAAATACTAATTAACATCAGTTTAAATAATGGTGTTTGATAGAGCAGCAAATTTCAAAGCCAACAGAGCCGGCGCCGGGCCTGAAGCTGTGTCTCTACTAGGCTTGCCCGGTCTTCATGCCGAGCTCAGCAACAAGTCGGGGGTTAAAATATTGTTCTTAATGTATAATGAAGTAGACATGAAGTTGCAGGTTGTCGGACCTAGCGGGTGCTGCGACATGTGGCCGAGCTTGATGCAGTGCCATCTCATTTATGAAGCGGGTGGCGGTGGCGAATGCGGGTCCTTTTTTCGATTTGGACAGGAGGTGAAACTCGGCCTTGAATATTTTTTTGGGCGAGGTGAAAAGATTTTTAATTTAGGTGTCATTTTTCCACCCAAATTTAATGGTTTTCAGAAACACTGCTCTACGCTCTTCGCGTGTTGACGTATCCGAGCAGAGTTGTGTAGTAGGCGGCAACAGCCGTGACGGTGGCAGTGACGGTGAGCTGGCGGTAGATAACGAGTCGGACCCGGTTAGACACTGGACCAGACAGGAATGCACTCGTCTGTGGCAATCCTCAGACTCGGTCATGGGCACATGGACGGCCGACCCCGCCCCGCCCCGCCCTGCCCTGCCCCACCTGGTGTCGGCGCCCTTGGACCAACTACAGATGATGGTGATACAGATGGTGGTGCACTGAGGTTTACCTAGAATTCCCCGTACGTCATTGACATGTGACTCATGCATAGTTTACTGAGGTCCGATATAGCGGATACTCGTTTCCCTTTTTAACAGAGCCGTCCGGCTGGACATTTTTACTGAATATTAAATGTTTCAATTGTGTATCGTAATGTTTCAATTCAGCACGGGAACTGAAATTTTAACTGCCGTCCGGCGCTGTAATATAATCCGTACTACTGTATGCCAACGTGTAAGTTTGTTGCCGAGATAAGGCTTTCACGACTTGCCACACAGCAAATTTACCCAAGTGGTTGGCGCGCCTAGCACACCAATCAATGCACTTGCCGTTCACATTTGCGAGACTTGATTTATGCTGATGCAAATTCACTGAGCAAATGTGCAATTGCATACGCATTACGCATTCACGCGGAAATTTTGAATCAACGCCGCAAGTTTCCCGCAAACCCCAACATCAGCTGGATGCCTATTCATCTCGTTCGATTTTCGATCCGTCCCAGCGCGCATGTGCCGGCGGCTCGGCGGGCTCAGCTGGCGGAGTTTGACGGGCCGGAATGCGGATGTCAGTCTGATGAGTGGGATCCGGTGCAAGCCAGACGCTGCCCTTCACCGTGAAGCGGCTGTCATCGGCGCGAGGCAGCATTGTTTTCATTGGCCGGCGTCGGCCGGTGCAGCGCCAGCGTCAGCGGCCGCCGGCTGCCTGCAACAGGACACCGACCGTTCCCGACGGCAGGCCCCTGCAGGCCCCGGCCGGCCCCGGCCGGCCCCGGGCGTCACCGGGCGTCACCGGGTCACTCGCCACCATGTCAAGGTATTACAGAGAGTCACTTGCGAGTGGGTACAAGGCGACCAGTTAAACTCCGTGAAGATCATGTACAATAATATCGCGGCACGGGCATGCGATGCTGTTACTAAGCGCTGAACCCCCGCGCTTGGACGGCAGGCTGCCTCATCTGGCTCGTGGTTTGAGACCCTTACCCGCCGTGCGAACTGGTTGCGGCGTGGCGGTGGTGGTGCGGGTGATAGCTCCGCTCGCTGACGGCTCGACCTCCGGCCCGGGCGGTTAGCGCAGTGGCACAGGCGAAATCGCCATCTGGGGCCGGGTCAAATGTCGGCCGCGATTATGTCGGTTATGATCGTAAAACCGGAGCGCAGCGGGGCCGACCTCGGTTCACTAGACAGGAGCGATGGTTGGTGGTGGGTCAGAGTGAGCGGCGGGAGAGGCCGATGGGTGGTGGTGGTGGTGGTGGGTCGATGGGTGGGTCGGTGTGGTGGGTCGATGGGTGGGTCGGTGTGGTGGGTCGATGGGTGGGTAGGTGGGTCGATGGGTGGGTTCGGTGTGGCTCGGTCGGTGTTGGTGGGGTCGGTGTGGTGGCGTGGTTGTGGTGGGTCCGATGGGTGGGTCAGGCATGTGGTAGGGTCGTGGGGTCGGGTCGGCTGAGGTGGAGGGCACGGTGGGTGGGCGTCGTGTGGTAGGGTTAGCAATGGGTGGGCGCATCGGCTGTGTGGTCGATGGTGGGTCGGCTGTGGCGGGTCGATGGTGGGATCGGACTTGTGGGTGGGTCGATGGTGGGTCGGTGTGGGATGGGTCGATGGGTGGGTAGGTGGTGGTGGGTCGATGGGGTGGGGTCGGTGTGGTGGGTGATGGGTGGTCGGTGTGGCGGGTCGATGGGTGGGTTCGGTGTGGTGGGTCGCAATGGGTGGGTCGGTGTGTGGGTCGATGGGTGGGTCGTTGTGGGTGGCTCGATGGGTGAGCGGTCGAGTAGTCGTGGGGTCGATGGTTGGGGTGAGGTGTGGTGGGTCGGTGTGGTGGGTCGATGGGTGGGTCGGTGTGGTGGGTCGATGGGGTGGGTCGGTGTGGTGGGTCGATGGGTGGGTCGGTGTGGTGGGTCGATGGGTGGGTCGGTGTGGTGAGAGGGTCGGTGTGGTGGGTCGGTAGGTGGTGGGTCGATGGGCTGGGTCGTGTGGTGCGGTCGGTGGTGGTGGGTCCGATGGGTTGGGTCGGCTGTAGTGGGTCGGTGTCGGTGGAGTCCGGTTGTGGTGGGTCGAATGGGGTGGGTCCGGTGGGTGGGTCGAATGGGTGGGTCGTGTGGTGGGTCGATGGGTGGGTCGGTGTGGTGGGGGTTCGATGGTGGGTCCGGTGTGGTGAGGTCGATGGGTGGGTCGGTGTGCGTGGGTCGATGGTGGATGTGGATGTGGTGGGTCGAATGGGTGGGTCGCGTGTGGCGTGAGAGGGTCGCACTGGAGAGGCCTGAGACTGGGGTGTCGGACCGACGGCACGGATTGGCAGCCGGCGGCAGGATTTGGCAGCGGCTGGTGCCGCTGATATATGCCGGCTGTGTGTCGTGATTAGCGGGGGCGGACCGGGCCCGGCCGCACTGGTACGCTGCCAACTGCGGCCCCATCCCAGTCGAACGTATTCGCTATAAGCCTGAGCTCAGACAGACCGACTGTACAAGTCGGGGAAACTTAACCCGTTTTTTGGCTCCCAGTTAGTAGAAAAGTTGAACTTATTCAAAGTTGCACCTGTGTACTTTTCCTTCCATGGCAGAGGTTTATTGAGAATACGTGGACTGAGAACACGAATATCAATACAGAAGCATAGCAGTGCTTATAATTCCATACGTCGTGAATGTAGTTCTTTGAAATCTTTGAAAATGGTCAATGATCAAAATAACTTCTTCTTCTGGGTAGTTCAAATGCAACGTGGCTATTTGCACGACTGAAAAATATTTGCAGAAGCTTTGAATATTAAATTCAACCTAGCGTTTCCTCTCGTTCGATATATTAATCACATCGGTGCTGATTGAGACGTGTGAGCGCGGCTAGTGGGCGGTGCCGGCCGGCTTGTAGGGCCGGGTGAAACCGGTCATTGTGTGCACTGTGCAGCAGAGCGCCGGGTCGGCGGGTCGCGGCCCGGCCGGTCTCGTCACCCCACCCTCACCGCTGGAGAGCTGGGACTGCGGCGGCGAGGAGGCGGCGCACCATCAGGCATTAGTTACGCCTTATTGTCGCCGCCACAGGGACTGATTGTGTCCGGCATTGTTGGCTGGTGGGAGACACGCGTGTCACGGCCGCGGCTCTGGGCCGGGCGGAACGGGGCAAAGGAGCGAGGACACAGGAGATAGACAATTGGGTGGATCTGCGGGACAGAGTGGGACAGAGCAGAGAGACGGAGATGACGAGCGGGAGAGAGTGAAACAGAGCGGAACAGAGCAGGGCAGAGTGGGATGGAACTGGGATGAGTGTGGCGGAACTAAGCAGAGCGGGTGGAGCAGGACAGCGCGGGGCAGAGCCAAGTGGAGCGGGGAGCTCCCGCCTCCCATAGACAGGAGGACGGACACTGCTGCTGGTTCAGCAGCGCCGCCTACCCAGAAGTCGGCAGTCTTCACGCTCTGTGCATTGCGGTGCAAGGCTGGCTGATCGGCCGGTCAATATTTATCACGCTGGGATGAACCGTACAGAACCTCCTCTCCACTGTCGGAAGGAGGACGTTTCGATTTCGGCGAATTGGGATAGGTGCACCGCTAGTCTTTGTCGGGATATTCGGCTGGCTCGTTTGCCTGTAGTGCCAGTTAAGTGTGTCATGTTTCATGTCGATCGGCCGCGCTGAATCAGGTGGGAGCGAGTTAATTGGTGACGTGGCCCGATGCGCCGGGGAAAGGGTGGGGCGCCGGGCCGTGCGGGTCGTGACCCGACACCTGCTGAAGCGAGGCTCCGGACGTGACGTGCGTCGACTGCGGCCGCTCAGCTCGGTCGGCTCCGTGATGCCGCTGAAATATGCATGGCCCACTGAAGCCTCATGACGTGGTTTCATCGTGTTTCATGAGGGGCTCGCTGGCCGCCGCCGGGTTCTGTGTGGCTACACCAGTCAAAGCCTGACGCCTCTCGGCCATGAGAGCTGGTTATGTCTTCCGTTGCCGGCTAGCCTGCAAGGGTCTCCGAGGTTTATGCCTGTCGTCATTCGATGAACTCTAGGCTATCAAAGCTGATCCCGTGAGTGAGTGAGACCACAGCTGTTTTCAGACGCCTGTGTGGCATACTTACTGCACTGCTGGGTGTGTAACAGTGCGCCGATCTGGGAGTTGCTGGCGGTGTCGTGGCCCACTCGCTGGCTGGCTGGCTGCAGTTGGCGCTGGCGCTGTGTTCGGACGTTTACTATGACCTGCTCATTGCACCGTTTGCAACGCTTTCGAGTGATCTTATCTGCTATCGGAACAATGTAGCCTGTGTAAACAATTCATCTGATCGCGCGTAAACCAACACACGCTCATGTCGAGCCGAAACACGAACGCTGTTGTAACGGAGTGGTATTTCCACACCTGATTTGTCCTCTTGACGTCACAAATACTTGTGGTACTTGCTTCATGAGAGATGCCCCGTTTGAGGGGACGTGAACCTTCTGTCTCTACTAGCGCCTTAGCGTAGAAATCTTGATCAGCCGACAGCTCGGCCGTTGTATTATGCTGCAAAACCTTAGTTCAGCTAGAGACGCGACGGAGGTCGGTCCGTCAGGCCGTCGCTGTTTGGACGTCGTGTTTGGACGTCGTGTTTGGACGTCGCGTTAGACGTCGCTGTTTGAACGTTGTGCTAAGACGTCGCTCTAACAACACTTGACTTTCGAACCGTACTGGCTTATCCAATAAACGACGTGGGTGTCTAAAAGACTATTATTGGCCAACAACGACAAAAGGACAAAGAGAAGGTTGTTACAGCTGTCTCTCGAGAGCAAATGTCCCTCGTGGGCGTGAGCGCATTCTGGGATTCTTATGCGAAAACCAGCCCACATCATCAACATTTGGAGTGGTTCCCCCATCGGCAATGTTTGCGGCTGTCGGACCACCCAACACGTCTGGACAGTTGCGTTGTGCTGGTTTAGTTAACCTCTACGTCCGGCCCGGACGGAAGCTTGACACACTGTTGATGTTGCAACTGGCTTGCGCTCGGGTCAGTGGTTTGTGCTGGCGCCCGGCCGTGTAACAAGCGGGTATTGTAGCCGCGGGAGGGTGGGGCGGCGCAGCATGAGGCCGAGACCGCGGTGGTCGCCACCCACGGAGCGTGTTTGGCGTGGCTGAGCCAGTGACCTATCTACGCGCGCCCTCCCACCGGTGAAGGACACAGTTTAGATTTAGAACAATCAACCGCCATATTGGTGGGTGGGAACCAGCACACAAGAAGCACACAGGATGCGATGAGATTATCCTGTGCAGACCTCGGCTCGGATGCATCTGCTCCTTCGACTAATGATTTCACCCTCTCGGTCATTTTTTTTTAAGTTGAGTTGATTGTTGTCGTGTTGTTGACGAGTTGACGAGAGAGTTGACGAGGTGTGACTCACGGACGGCGGCGGAAGAACATTCCTTGGTCTCCTGCCCAGTGTTCGCTGCCGACAGATTGTGCTATTTTGCGCCGGGTACGTTTTCTCAGCTACTCAGAGACAGCCCTGGCAGTGACATCCATGACGCTCCAGCATTTTCTTCTAAGAATAAGCTGAGTGGCTATTTAAAGAACAATAAGACGCGACTGGTGCTAATTGAAACATGGAGTGGCTTCACATTTTTATATTGTGTGCGGGCGCAAAATGTCAAGCGAGGTGGACACAACCGAAAACTCCGAACCAACTAACCAACTGACAAAACAGGGTGAGAAGTCCATTCACTAACGAACAGTGGCCCATTATTGTGTCGGCAGGAGGGTTGCGGCTGGTCAGTGCACTGACCACTGCAGTGGTCAGGCGTGCGTGTGCCGTGTGCGCCACCTCTAGTGGATCCAAGGGGGCGGCAGGGGTGGAACTTCATATTTCTTGGGGAGGGCCCGAGCCCCCCCCCCAATGATTTCAAATTTTAACATTAGGCCTATGGCGTTGCATGGTAAGAACTGAGTTAAAATCTATCAAATTAGCATAAGGCCCCCAGCGACTTCATAAAGTTCCGCCCCTGGGGGGCGGCAGGGGCTTTAGCCCCTCCGTTTCGCCTGTAATCGGCGAAATTTTACACATTTTCCAATGTAGAAGTAAATATAATAAACTTTTACTAAGGTACGTTTATTTTAAACTGTTCAATAAGGTACACGGAAGCCAAACCCAATGAGTTTTCCAAATTTGTTGAAATTTTTTTTTAATGTAGCTCCTCCCCAATCCACGTTCTGGATCCGCCAGTGTGCGTCACAGTGGTAGGGGGAGGGAGGGCAGGGAGGGGTGTGGGCAGGTGGCGGTGAACCAACAGTCTATCGCGCCCCTGCCGTGGCCACACACGTGATCCGCCAATAAAGCGTGAGCTACCTGCGTGGTGCTGATTGCTCCAGCCCTTAGCGCACGTAACGCCCCGCCCGCACCTTTGACTCATTCACTTGGATCACAAGACAATTGCTCAATTACGCCGTATTATCACTGCTTATTGCTCAACGTCATGGATTGTTAGCATTATCATTATTCAGTGTATAAATTAGGCAAGGTCAGGGGAGGGTGGTTGCGGTGGAATGATTGACGAGACGGGCTTCGATTAAACCGTCACGGTGGAAATGGCACTTGCGCTCGCGGCGTGAAGCGAAACTTACACCTGCCAATAGACACGTCAGCTTGTCATTCGACCAGACGAGCCGTGAAATGTATCACTCATAATAGATGGTACCGTAGTCATGAGGCCAGCCGTTCCAAGCCGAGTGACAGAGTTGCGGTAAGCGGTGACGGCCGCCACCGGCCTGTGTCGGGGTACCGCTGCCGCGTCATGGGGCAAACGACGCGACCTTGATTCGTCAGTGGACCATTTAGCCCTGTCGCCGTCGGGTGCTAGCAGCGTCAGCTGTGTTGGCGGCGACGAATTGCGGCAACTTGGAGGAGTGGTTCCCCGGCTCCTGGCGGCGGCGGTGGCGGTGTGGCTGGCCAGCCGACCAGCCGACCCGACCCGGGTCGATACGCGGCTCAGCCGAGCAGCAGCGGTGGCCGGCCCCCCGCCGCGCCGCCCCGTCTGCCACTCTCCGCCGCCTCTCTCCTCACTTCCCTCCCCTCCCTCCCTCCCTACCCTCCTCACCTTCGCCTCCCTCCCTCCCTCCCTCCTCCTCCTGCTCCCCGCTCTGCCGCGCGCGCTCTCACACGCTCTTGACCGACATTACACCGGCGGTCATTAGCGCCCGCCGCCGCCGCCCAGAGCAGCCGCCCAGAGCAACCGCTTTGAATGGCCGCCCAGAGCAGCCGCCCATAGCAGCCGCCCATAGCAGCCGCCCATGCAGCCGCCCATAGCAGCCGCCCATAGCAGCCGCCCATAGCAGCCGCCCATAGCAGCCGCCCAGAGCAACCGCTCTGAACGGCCTCCGAGCTGCCGCCTAAGGCAGAGGGGTTTCTTACAGAGCTGTTCTTTCCTGAGAAGGCTTTTGCGGCCTTGATTTGTATCAGTCTTTGGAAAATTATGATTCGTCTTTTCGCAACCTAACGGGATCTTCAGGGGTGGGTGACTTCAGCATGTGTTAGCATTTTAAACACACGGTAAGCCGATACGGGCTTTCCTCGTGGTACCTTGTGGGCTTTATTTTTTATCAGTCTTTGGAAAATTCGTCTTCGTCTTTGCAGCCTTACGCGATCTTTGAGGGTGACTTCAGCATGTGCGATTATCATGTTAAACTCGCGGTAAGCCGATACGGTCTTTCCTCGTGATGCCTGTCGTGGTTAATTCAATAAAGGGGCCATTGTGGGGTTTCAGACAATGGTCCTATTTTGTGCGGATTTGTGAAAATTCATTGGTGAGTCTTGTCGCTGCCTCCGTCGGCGGCCTACCGCTACTGCCGCTTCGTCCGGCGGCGGTGGCGGCGGCGGCGGCGCAGCATCGCCGGCGGCCGTGCCTGTCGGCCGCCCTGAATGTCTGTTCGGACCGGGCATATTCACCGGCGACGAGCGTCGTACAGCCGCGCCATGAGCACTTGGCTGGCCAGACGGCGGTGATTTAGCCGGTACGCCGGCGCCGAAATTAGTCCCTCGCCGCCGCCGCCACCACCGCCGCCGCTGTCGCGCCCGCCCCGCTGACATTGACTGCAGGTTTCTCGGCCGAGCGGTGGAGTGGGCGGCCGAGACGAGGGTCGCTCGCGTGACGCGCGGCGCCGGCCGAGACGAGGGTCGCGGCGTGACGCGTCGCGGCAGCCTAGCTGACAGCGGCAGGGCGGCGGCGGTGAGCGAGCTGGTCGTGCCGGCGGCTGACCGGAGCGACGCCTGTTGCCGGGCCGGCAAACAGGCAGAGCGGCAGCGGCGGCGCGGCGGTGTCGACCCGGCTCTGGCGGGCCGTCCGTTCGGCCGCCGCCGCCGCCAACGGCGACCGAAATAGCACGCGACCGGCCGTCGTCGGCGTCGGGCCGGGCGAGCGGCGCGCACTGTCTCTCACCCACTCTTTCTTGGCTTTCAGACGCTGCCGCGCGGTTCCGGAGCCCCGATGAGCAGGCACGGTTCGGATCCAAGGTGAGCGAGCGCTGGTGGCGCTGTGCGTGCCGCGCGCCGGCCGACAGGTGGGTGGGTGTGGTGTGTGAGCCGTGTGAGCGTGTGAGCGCGGTGTGAGCGGTGTTTGCGGGCCGCGGGCCGTGTTGCCGGCCGGATGCGGCGCTGTGTGCAGCGGTGGAGCAGCGGGTGGTGCAGGCCGGCTGTGCTCTGTGACTGTGCGGTGTGGGCCACTGGCCGCTGAATCCAGTTCCGGCCGCCTCCGGCCTCCGGCCGCTGCCGTCCGGCGAATCGATACGGCCGGCGTGGCGCGATCGTCGGCCTGCGCAGCCGGCGCTGACCGTCCGCCGTCGACGGCCGCACGTGAGGTGTCGCCAGCTGGGGCGTCAGGGTTACCGGCCTGACCCAGCCGGCCCGCCCTCGGCCCTGGAGTGGTCACCCGCCGCCGCGCCGCCGCCGCCGCCGCCGCCGCCGCCGCCGCCGCCGCCGCCGCCGCCGGCCCGTCTGTACTCGTGTCGTGTCGGGGGTTGTCTGGGCGCTGCGCCGTGACCGGGCGGCGTTCGTTGGAGGCCGTGGGTGGACCTGGCGGCCGACCGATCGGCTCCGGTCGGTCTGACGGTGGGGCACGACCCTGACTCGGGGGCTGCTGGGCTTGTTCCATCGCCTTGTGAGAGGCGCTTTTATGCCACGCTGTGTCGGATGGATAGCGTATTGGGGTCCTAAGGTCAACCGGATTCAGCTGTAAGCGCTGAGTGGCTGCCGCTGGTTAGCGTTCGGTGAGTACTGTGCCAGTTGGTTTGTTGTAGGTCGATAGTCTTTTGAAGTGGGATAGAGATGCCACGGGGAATGGGTAACACAATGATTCGCGCACGTAGGACGAGACACGCAATGACTCACAAAAACGCGCGGGCGTGGGCGGACACTTGTGGCCTGTCTCACGACACTTCGCAGAGCGTCTCGCCAGCTGTCAGTCTGCTGTGGAGCCGGCGCCGCTGCCAAGTAGGACACCATTTGGCACGTCACAGGAGCGATTGTGTGCCGTTCGCCGCCCGGTGTCCTGCTCGTGAAATGTTTGCAACAGGCGCGTGGCGGCCACAGGCGGTGGACTGTGTGGCCGACTCAGGTCCCGGTCTCGGCGGCGGCGGCGGTGGCGGCGGTGCGCACCGTTGCAGATCTGGCACGGGGTCAGAGGCGGCTGCAGACGGCCCGGTGCCAGCGCGATGCATAGAGCTGTAAACAGTGCTGGAACGATTGCTTCTGCTTCAGGGACGCCCACGCCATGAGGTGTGATGGCTCGAAACCGGCATATTCCAACACGGCTCAGGAAATTTATGTTTTCGGTTCGTTAATTGTATCGCGTCACGGTCTGGGGAAGCCGCAGTAGCAGCCAGCTCGGCCGTCCGGCGCTCTATTCTGGGCACGGCCCGCTGCCTGCGGTTACGGGAAATTGCAGCACAACGTCTAAAGCCGGGCTGAATGACCATCGCGGTCGGCGCGCCCGAAAACTCAATCATCATTGGCGTAACGGCACCTCGGGGCGCGCCGGGCTCACGGCTGATAGCGGCCGAATTGGCCCGATTGGCCCACCACTGATGCCGGAATCGTATACGGGTGAAAGCCGCCCCACGACGCGGAGCTTTCACAGGAGTCGATCCGGTCCGTGACGGTCCGGGAGGGAGGGACGTGACGGACCGGGAGGGAGGGACGTGACGGTCCGGGAGGGAGGAACGTGACGTCGGGAGGAACGTGACGGACCGGGAGGGGGGACGTGACGGACCGGGAGGGGGGGGGCGCTGAAACGTGCGCTGAAACGTGCGCCAGCCTCATGTGTTGTTTCTGTGCTGTGTTGTGACTTCTGCTGCTGTGTTGCGACTTTTGCCGCTGCTCTTGGCTGTTTGGTAGGCACTGTGCCAGCTTGTTCTCCTGTGTCTCGCTGTGTCTATGTCTGTGTCTCGCTGTGTGTATGTGTGTGCTGTGTGCTGTGTGTATGTCGGCCTGTGCAGGAGGGGATATACATTATTCATTTTTGATGAGTAAAATGTAAAACTGTAACTTCTGTTTTGTCCGTCTTTGAATACCCCGCTTCTGCCCCCCCCCCCAATTATCCGCAGTTCACTCTTACCTAAAACAATACCGATATACTTTCGATAGAGCTCGTCTTGAACTATCTAACGCCGTTTTCCACTAGTCGCTACGTTGCTTGGTTTTCGAGATATTAAGGGGTGAGGTGGGAGGGGGGAATCCGCCCCCCCCTCCAGGGCAAGTAATGATCTGAGCCCCCTCCAAGGCGCGTGTCTGCTGCACTGTCTGCTGTATTTGAAACAATTCAGTGCACCCAAGTCTTTTAACTTATGTGCGATTTTCGTACCTGCTAACTGCTTATCTCATACTACCAGTAAAACGCCGCGGTTGGCGATGAACGAGCGAGCGCGAATGAGATGTATGATGAATTTCAACTCAAACGGGCAAGTAGTTTCTGAGATACAAAAAAGTGCGCATGTGCGTGCGCATGCAGCACACCCACCCGTGACTTGCGGAAAGGCAGCGTCTGAGAAGTCACTAACCACACACCAAATTCGAACACAATCCGTTCAGCCGTTTCTGAGATATAGAATAGAGGTGTGCACGTGCGCACGTGCAGAGGCACCCTTCCATTGACTTTTGGAAAAGCTATTTATTTGCCTTGGGAAAAGCGGCGGCTGATGGTCGCCTAACACACTCCAAATTTGACACACAAATCGGTTCAGCCGTTCTCTGAGATATGAATAGGGGTGTGCACGTGCGCACGTGCAGCAGGCACCCCATCCCTGAATAGTGGAACGGCGGCTGGGCGGTCCCTAACCACACACCAAAATTCGAACACAATCAGCCCATAATGACGTGCTACCCACAAAGACCCTCTTTGGTATTTTTCGCCCGCCTCTCGTGTGTAGGCGGGCTGAAACCTGTCGGGCCTGGCAGGCGTGAACTCATCGTGTGATCTATGTGAAAGATAACACGGCCTGACGCAGCACAGCCATTGTGTGACCTGCGCAGGTTTCCTTTCATTCATCATGTGAGCGTTTAATGGCTGGGGAGGCAAAGTAGCTGACCAGGCACGTAGCAAGGATTTCGTCCAGGCGTGCCTCAAAATGGCCCTTCCCGAGCGTTGAAAGGCCCACCAAAAAGGATGTGATTTTGGATGGATCCATGGATTTTGGCCACTTTATTTTGTGATGCCCCTTTTTTCTTCAACTTTTGATGAGCTGGATTGGAACAGGACTCTCAGGACCCTAAGAGAGACACATGAACCAGACACGTAGACACATGAACCAGAATTTCGTCCAGGGCGTCGCCTCAAAAGGGTCTCTACCAGGCACGTAGCCAGGATTTCCCCCAAGGAGGGGGGACGCCTGGAGAGGGCCCATTCCCGAGCGTTGAAAGGGTCCATTCCCAAGCGTTGAAAGGGCCCAGTAAAACAGATAACAAGGTCTGCTCCCTCCTTACTGGTGAGCGGCCCATTTGGCATGTTCATGGGCCCTTCTGACTCACCCAGGGGCCCTTTTGATCTAGTCAGGGGCCCCTCTGACCTGCACAGGGACCCTTTAACTTCTCAGGGGCCCTCTGGTCTGGCTAGGGGCCTTCCAGCCTGCTCAAGGGCCCTTTATATCTGGTAAGGAACTGCGCTGGCTACTTTTTTTCCTACCGACATGCTCACTGGCTCAGGGTCGCGCCACATAACTTTACAGTTGAGGCGCCATTAAACCCAAATCATCATCATCATGGCTCAGGGTCCCTCCACCTGCTCAGCAGCTCGGGAGGAGCCTCTCGACCTGCCCGGGGGCCCTACAACCTGCCCAAGGGCCCTCTGTGCTGGCTAGGGGCCCATTCGACGTGTTCAGGGGCCCTCTGACCCGCTCAGGGACTCTTTCGGCTTGTCCAGGGGCCCCTCTGACATGCACAGGGCTCTCTTAAACGTCCTAGGGGCCCTCTGGTCTTTCTGAGAGGGCCCTGGTGAGCCTACAGTGCCTCGAAGTGCTCTAAACTATCTCTCTAAAAGAGCCCATGATACCGCGCTTCGCGCGGTCTCGTCAGCTCTTTTCGGCGCGCTGTGCGCGCCGAAAAGAGCCCGCCGGGCCTCCGGGGGGGGGGGGGTCGTCCCCCGCGCTCCCCCCTTTGCTACGTACCTGGCTGCTGACCTGACCCCAGATGAACGAGATTGAGCTTTCCCGGACCCCAGCATCTTTCCGGCAGCGCGTGGTTAAGGTAGTTTGCGGTCACGATCCCAATATTCCGCGATAAAGTCCGTAGACGTCAAGTTCAGTTCCCCGGTCTTATCTAAACAGCCAGCGTTTATGTTGGGTTTGCTAATGTCTTCGGTTCAAATTCTCGCGTGGTTCTATGGAGCGGACGCCTAGGTTCCCGTCGTAGTTGTTGGATCCACCACTTCAGATAAGATAAATTGCTAAGATTGTCGGCCGAAATGTTAGTGCGATATANACCGACAGAGGGCCCCACAAACCGACAGAGGGCCCCGCAAAACCGACAGAGGCCTACATAAGACCCCATCAGATTGACAGAGGGTCCCTCAGACTGACAGAGGGCCCCCCTCAGACCGACAGAGCGCCTCTCAGACCGACAGAGGGTCCCTTAGACAGATAGAGGGCCCCTCAGACCGATAGAGGCCCTCAGACCGATAGAGGGCCCCTCATTTCAACTGAGGGCCCCTCAGGCCGACCAAGGGCCCCATCAGGCTAACCGAGGGCCCCTCAGGCCGACCAAGGGCCCCTCAGGCCGAACGAGGGCCCCCTCAGGCCGACTGAGGGTCCCGACAGACCGACAGAGGTTTGTTGATGCCACGTAAGGCGTTTTGCGGGCGCCTGACATCATCCAAAACACTGGGGCCTTCGGCCCCAGGGGGCCCTCGCTGGGTTGCCAGAGGGGACCGCCAAGGCTCCAGAGGGAGGCATGGCCCTTTCCCCTTGGTACGCACCTGTGATCGGTACAAGTAATGAACACCTGTCTTTTTGAAAGCAGTTTCCTTCTACGGTGTTAGACTGGTATCTAATATATATCAGACTTCCGAGAAATGGGTCCGCTGCATAGAAACGGGGTCTTGGCATTCCGGTATGGTTGCGTCTGCTATAAGACGCAATTACAAACACACAAATCAACAATGTACTTAATGTTATGGAGGCATAACTTCTTGATCTCCAAAATACGCCGTGAAAAACTCGAATGCAGCAATTGTGATTTTGTTCGTTTGTATGATTCTCGTCAACCACCATACGATCGTTAATGACCCCCATTTTCCTGGAAGTCGTATTATAGTTCAGATTCCTACTGAGCCGATTAGGGAGCAACTGCCCTCAAAAGACAGGTGGTTCAATTATCTTGTGACGATCAATACCTTTTCACGTGCGCTCTACCAAAGTCCTTCGGCGTACAGGGTGAAGTATGCGCATTGCAGTACGCGACATTCCGCTAACATTCGAGGCTCTGATGGTGTTCGCAAGGTATTTCGTTTCTCCGCGCGGAGGTGCCCCGGTGCATACACATTACTGCGCATGCGCTCATTGTTTTACCCAACAGTTAGCCGCACCCCAAGTCCAGTGTAAAATGTCGCTACATTGCCCACTTCTCGCCAGAGGTTGCGAGTAGGCGTCTGGAATAAAAATTATGCGCTTTCATTGTTGTTTACTGTCTGTTTTACTGTGCAAGGCTTCAAATTATGCAAGTTGCTGATGCAAGTTTCTCGGTCATTTCAAGGCCTTATACCATCATTTATATGATTCATTGAATGCAAGGGTGAATGTGACAGTTCAAGATTACTTTTTGAGGGATAACAGTTATTATTTAGTACTTGTTCATTATAAGTTAGCTCACGCTTGGTTGCAGAAGATATTGAGATGTTAGAAAAGGTAAGTTTAGTTAGCAATCTTGTGTTGGGGTGCCAAGCTAATGCAGTGCAGTGGTAACCAGAGCTGTCACAAAACATTTGGAGCAGGGAGGGGGCAGTCAGATGTTTCCATCCCACTCTCGTAGGTTAATTTGTAAGGTCATGTTAAAATCCTGCTTTGCCAAATGCTGGTGCTGGAGTGGTCCTGGGGCGGACAAGACTAAAACAGGGCTGTGTCGTGTGCGAGGCCAAACCCAAACTCAGCAACGGCTTGGTCGATTTCCTCCAAACCAGCACCAATCAATTCAGTGCAACAATTTTTGTTGATGCTCTCAAAATACCATTATGACATTGAAAAACTAATAAGCCAAGAAAAACAGTAAAAGCCAAACCCAAACTCAGCAACCACTTGGCCATTTTTCTCAAAACCAGCACCAATTGATTCAGAGCAACAATATACTAAGCCATTATGAAAATGGTGGCCCTAGGTCACCATTATGACCTTGAAAAAAACAATAAACCAAGAAAAAGCTGAAGCCAAACCCAAACTCAGCAACCACTCAACTGATTATCTCCAAACCAGCACCAATCGTTCCAAAGCAACAATTTGCTCAGCTGGTCTGAAAATGGTGACCCTAGTCCCTAAGTCACCATTATGACCTTGAAAAAACACTCAACCAAGAAAACACATAAAAGCCAAACCCAAACTTAGTAAATGCTGAGCAGATTTTCTCAAAACCAGCACCAATAAATTAAGTGTAACAATTTACATTGCTGTTTTGTAAATGGTGACCCTAGGTCACCATTATGACCTTGAAAAACAAAACACCAAGAAAAAACAGTTAAAGCCAAACCCAAACTCTGACAACGCACTGGGCTATTTTCGCAGACAGTCACCGTAATCGATTCAGAGCAATGCTTTACAAATCCTGTCCAGAAATACAACCCTAGGTTCTCCATTATGAACCTTGAAAAAAACAGTTAACAAAAACAAGTTTGGTTATAGTTTTTTCTTTGTTTATTAATGTTTCAAGATCATACTGGTGACCTAGGGTCACCATTTTCA
Organism: Semibalanus balanoides; assembly: GCA_014673585.1. Taxonomy (NCBI): domain Eukaryota; kingdom Metazoa; phylum Arthropoda; class Thecostraca; order Balanomorpha; family Balanidae; genus Semibalanus; species Semibalanus balanoides. The sequence continues at coordinate 98,879 of VOPJ01014025.1, forward strand.
GCACGTCTTGGAAAATCGTTGCTCTGAATTGATAGTCCCATTAAAAAAAAAAAAAAAAAAGTTGCTGAGTTTGGGTTTGGCATTGATGTGTTTGGTTGTTTTTTTTTAAGGTAATAATGGTGACCTAGGGTCACCATTTTCAGAACGTTCTTAATAAATTTTGGTCCCAGCGCTTGCTGAGTTTGGTTTGCCTTCTATGTTTTATCTTAGTTTATTGTTTTGTCAAGGTCATAATGGTGACCTAGGGTCACCATTTTCAGACTGACTTAGTAAATTGTTGCTCTGAATCGATTGGTGCTGGTTTTGAGAAAATCGACCCAGCAGTTGCTGAATTGGGGTTTGTCATTGATGTTTTTTCAAGGTCAAAATGATGACCTAGGGTCACCATTTTCAGGAAGTGTTGGTAAATCATTGCTCTGAATCGATTGGTGCTGATTTTGAGAAAATCGGCTCAGCGGTTGCTGAGTTTGGCTTCACACATGACCCTGTTGTAGTGTTGTCCCTTGGGGCTGGGCCCCCAGACCTGACCCCCAGTCAAGGTCATTGGCAGCATCACGCTCGGGTGATGTCACCCGAGCGTGAAGTTGTGTTTTTTCTCCCTTCACTAATGCTAACGCTATGGGAGGTAGTGATTTCGGTCAAAATTCAAACTCGATTAAACGATAAGTTAGCGATGATAAGAAAAAGTAAGCAAACCATGCGAAAGCCACATCCCTTGTCTATATATACCAGGGTCTGCTTTTCCTGTGGTATGTATGTAAACATGTTAAATATGGTCTTACGTAAAATGATGCTTTCCTAGCACGCGTACTTCCGGGGGTTGATTTCTGCCTCCCTCGAGCCTCCCCCTCTGAGGTTTTTCATGAATAGCAGAAAAATGGCGGCACGCAGCGTCACCAAATTTTGAACAGCTGTTTGGAAATTAATTGCACACGTATTCTGTGTAACTCTTTACCTCGGGTCTGTTCAGGTCAGATCACCAGGTCAAGTCAAGTGACCCCACCTCCAAACATGTTTGCGTTCGTGCCACAGCCAAAGTAATTGAGCGAACAGTTAAAAGCTCCCAGTATATTATCAGGTGATAAGTGCCTAAAATGTTATGTCTCTAAATTTGCATATCGGTGACCTAAGGTCAGGTCGGTTTCGTGACCTCCCCATTATTAGTCAATGAGGGAAATTAAAACACGCATCAATCCATAAGAAATTTATAAATTGGACCAGTATTCACCGGAACCACCACTCCTGTGCCAAATGCAAAGCTTGAAAGCCTTATGTCCCATTTTTGTTCTTTGACCTTTACGAGGTGAACTCGGGTGATCCCCGGGTCACGTATGGTGTTTCTTCAATAACTGTTTACCAAATCAAGATAGAGCGATGTGGTTTTCACCATTATATTGGGCTTGTCAAGACGAATCAATTCATGTAAAAGTTGACCTTGACCTGACCTCAGGCAAGGTCAATTTTGGGATATGACGCAACTAGTTCACCAAATATATTGTTAGATGCGTCTCGACGAGACAAACACAATTGTTAAATTGGTTTTACTATATCGTGCTTATATCAATAGTGATTGCGAAAAAGCAATATGACCCTTGAGGTCACCTGAACTGAAGCTAAAACTGTGTGTGTGTGTGTGTGTGTTTCTTTCACTTGACGCTACAGGAGTACAGGTGTACCAATTTTCATCAAAATCAGAGGGGGCTGAAGATTGTCTTGTGCGATTTGACGTGGAATGAGCCATGGGTTAATGGGCAAACAGATCGAGCATGATTTTTAGTATGAATGCTTAGTAATCGGACAATGATGTTTGTTTTTCCATCACAAATGTAGATTTCCCACGTTTCATATGCTCATAATTGTTGACAGGGCGAATTTGAAGTGGTCCAGCATGGCGACAAGAGATACATTCTCTGCAGTCGTCTTGATATGCTGCCGGATATTGAAACGGTAAGTATAGTAAATGCTAATGCGAATTGTTTTGCCCATTGCGGTGATTTAATGTGCATAGAGAATACAATGCTGTAGTGTTGCCGAATTTCGTTGTGTCCGTGTTGACCAGTTCGATATTATGCTCCTGCCTAATGCCTATTGTTCCCGTGTATTGTATCCGTGACGACCAGTTCGATATTATGCTCCTGCCTAATGCCTATTGTTCCCGTGTATTGTTTCACCTCTGACCAGTTGGATATTATGCTCCTGCCTAATGCCTATTGTTCCCGTGTATTGTATCACCTCTGTGCAACAAGAAGTCACATGTCCCCAAAAAAACATACGAAAAGGGTGGGTCACCTCTTTAAAGTTTTAAGGACAGTGGTGAATAAAGTCACGAGTTAGGCGAAAGTGAGGGAGGTAACTTTCAACTTTCAGCAAAAGTGAGGAGGGAGATACTTTCACACACATACAAAGTACTGCATACGGACCCAATTTTAGAAGTTTGAAAATTGTATTTCTATGTCATGATTCTGGCTGTTCATCATCATCATCATCATCATTTATTTCTTAGGACTTCCACATTTCATGGCTCTTCCAGGTCTAGCGTCCATTCAATACACTCAGAACACCCTCACCCACTCGCACGGCCTATACAACAAGATCAGACACATACCTACATACCACTTCCCAAGATAAAAAACTGTGAAGGCTCCTAACCTGAAATTGCTAAAAGGACATCATACAGTGACACAATTTCAATTGCCGCCTTGTTTCCGGTCCAAAATCCAGTTTCGCTTCTATCTGCATCCGCTGGCTGTGGCGGGTATCTCTACCAGAGCAGCGGCCAAATTCGCACTGCTTTAGTTTGCACGTAAGCTAAAGAAACGTTTCGGCGTGCTCGGTGCGACACTCGGTATGACTGGCAACGCGCCTGGTCCGCACAGCTCGTTGATCCTTCCAAGAAATCTCCCCGCGTATAAAACAAGACTGTCCGCATCATCTGACTTTGTGCGTGGTGGGATTCAGAAGGTTCTGCATCCTCGACAGTCACATTCGCCGATAAGTCCTGGGGTCGACACTTGGATTTTTAAACGGCGTTCTACAGTCGGTGCACATGTGTTAGGTCTACGTACCCAATACATGACCTTGCGCAATGGTTAAATCATCTCTTTGGACGCGACGCCGCTGCGTTTTCAATCCAGCCAGCTAGTTTAACCAGTATGACCAGTGTGGGCAATAACAAGCACTCGACACATCCAATTTCTTCACTTGGTTTGGCAGCCGTTTTTGAAAGTTGGACCATACCCCCAAGAGTCAGCATAGCTGCGACGTATTATCTAATGGAAAGACGTGACATCAAAAGTAGATCGACTCCTACCGACACCCAAATATTATCTAACGTCTACAGAGGGTTGATTTGGGCCGCCTAAAGCTGACTAGGATAATTTTGATGAGTCGGCCCGTCTCATGCTTATCATGCAAGTATCCAGGTTTGACAGGCATTGACTGCTTAAGGCTATTCTCAATGAACCACTGCTGAGCCTTTTCCATTGTAGATTGAACCTGAGTTTTGAGCTGCAAAAGGTTGTCCGGGGTGTCTCTGTTACTGGAACTTACCTGCGTAGTCAATATTTATTTATTGTGGAAATATAATATTTACCCGTTGACAGAAGCTTTTGCCTTCTACTTTCATGACCATTGACCACGTCTAATGTCCATGCATGTTTACTTTCAGGAGCTCTTGCAAAATGTCATATTTGCCTACAAATGTGCGCCTGAGAAGAGCAATGCCCTGAAGTGGCTAGACATGTTTCAAGCGCATACTAAGACTACGTTTGCCACATTCTCATCGAAATCCGGGCGGCCACACGTTGTGTTCAAGGTGAATATGATCATGATTCTCATGTGCCATGTTACTTTGTGTGTGCCTATATTTTGCAAAATATTTGCATTCGTTTGCAATCCATTATGCTTGGTAGCGTCGTATTTTAGCTGTCTACGGCTTCTTTAATATTATTTTTGAAAGGGGTTCTAAAGAAGATGAATAATATGTCGCTTGGGATAAAAATGGTTTTCTGTTGCATTTGTATCCAGGTAATGTGTATTGAGTGTTCTTCTTCAAACTATTTGTTATGTTGTGGGAAGCTTGGTTCATTGTTTCTTTTTGTAGCGTTTCTGTTGCCTCGTTACATTTTGACGCGTTTCGCCACAGGCACGAGCTCGCTGTCACTACATGGTGCCGCATCGAATGGACAAGCCCCGAATGAAGCCATCTAAGAGGGACAGCGGCTGCGAAATGGGTTTGACCATCTCTGCCATCAAAAGCAGCAGCGAAAGGTCAGCAGAATCAGCAGAATCACTGATCATGATCAGTACGTAAACTTATCCCTCGTCTTGGTTGGGGTCATGTTGACCCCCCCTCCCTGAGGCTTATCGGAAATAGCGGGAAAATGGTGCCGTGTACCGCCGCCAAATTTGGCACAGCTGTTTGGACATCAATTACCCACATTGTTCAAAAGTGCTGACCTCATCTCAGGTCAGGTCACGTCAAGTGACCTTACCTTCCAGATTGGCATTGTTCCTGTCAATGTGAACTCACAAAGTTTGATCAGGGCATCAGTATCTACAATTTTCACGTATCTATTTCGTACATCGGTGGTTTAACCCGGCATTGACTGGGAATAACTTTCGTAATAACTCAAAAACGATAGTTTTTTAGTTACTTTTACTTTTTTACCTTTACTTTTACTATTTTTTTTACTTTTAAACCCGTGATGGGGGGGGAAGATTATGCCTCCCCAGCGGGGCGAGGGTTAAGCAAAATGCAACCCTTTTAATTGTTAAAGATAGCAAATGACAAAGGCTACTACGTCATGGCTATCTCGGATTTTTTAACCCATTTTTAATGACTACATTTTTGCCAAAATGATATTGTAAAAACTGGAACATATGTCGGAGAACTATATGCTAGCAACTACCACACCGGCCCACCGGGGCGTGGGATAATAGGGCGTATTACCTATTTATCAGAGGAGGTGTGCCGAAGCATATTGTGTATGCTGAATGTAAACTGTTTGTAGACGATCAGTAAGCTTTGGCTTGTTAAGCTTGCCCTTGCATTATGTTTATGACGTGCATTCGGTATTGGGCCTATGTGTCACTACCACTGACACAGACCAGATAGTGAATGCGCTGAGTTGAACATGAGTGTGTCTCAGGCTACGCACACCTCCCTTGTTTGCCGTCTAATAGGTCGATTCTATCAAAGGATCCTGCTGTGCTCGTAACTTCGTGTTGGATATATGTCACATGAGTGAGGCTTATTTATCTCATAAACAGCCGGCACACCTTCTGTCCTCAGGCAGCGGTCCAAGCTGCCTACCCGCGGCCATGGGCTGCGGGTGGCATGTAACGGTAAGCCGCACAACCACCGCGTGAGGTGCGCCGAGGCACTGAGGCACCGACGCGTCTCAGACACAACCAATGCCATTCTGCTGAAGCTGTTCGACAAGCACCACTCGCCCGCCAGCGCACTGGAAATGCTCAAAACGATCCTGCTGAAGGAACATGGCGACAACTATCTGGTTGTTGTGAATGATCGGCACTATCTGCCCGATCTGCCCTATGTCACCAGGTTGGTTCACTGGATAACTACTCTGTTAATGATGGACATATGTTGAAGATGGAATTACTCCGTCAATGGTGTTATGGCCAGTCAGCCGCGTGTTGAGTGTATAGTTATCGATCAGGGTATGAAGGCATTTTAAAGGGAGATAATGACCCTTATCCACAAAATATGGAGTTAGCACTTGAAATGGAAAAAGCACTCAACTTATAAGTAAATATAATCACATTTTTCATAACAATGTCCCTAACCGGAGTTATTTCAAGTTTTAGTTGATAAGAGTTCCACGCTTATAATGCTCGGTACTCAGTAAGTACTTGGTAATTAATTCAATATCTTAGCTGAAATCGGCCTGTCTACGCATTGTTATTTATTATGAAGGTATGTATATGCTTCCTGCGCTTTATCTCTTGCGGATATGTACCAAACTTCTATAAACAATCAACAAGCATTTGAAAAAGTGCATTGCATTCTTTAGTTTAGGTTGGCCCCGGACGGCGACCTATTTAATGTTCTTGACTCATTACTTTATGTATGTTTCCCCATTAAATTTCCACATATAAGTTTTCAATACATTAAAATGCACACATGACACATTTATCTGAACTGTTTTACGTAATCAATAAATAAACATTTAATAAATCCGTGATCCATTCTGCTGTTTAGCTTGGCCCCTTTACGACGACGTATTCAGTGTATGCGATTTGTTGAGAGCTGATTCAACAAGAAGTATTCTATGTTGAACAGAGTAAAGCAAAAGCGCTTCTCGTTGTGGAGGGAAAACAGCGATCATGTACTCCGAATGAAGTATAGGTACTTAAAAAAAGAACTTTAAAAAGTTGTAATTTCATTTGTAATTTAAGACTCGTTCAATTGAATACCCTACATATTGCATCAGATAACGCAGAAAAATAGATCAAAAGGTCAATATTTCCCTTAAAGGGACTGTCCCACCTTCAAAAAATGTGTCAAATGTACGTCGTTTGTGGTGCAAAATATGAAGTGAATGCTGCTTAATCAGGATTATGACATTTGTTTCTCAGACAGTGCTCCATTTCATAAACAATCAGTTTTAATTTTGGCTGATGACGTCATATGAAGGAATTTTTTTGGGAAAACTTCACGCTGTTATAAGTAGGACTAGTGTATGGCTTAATGTATGCCAAGGTAAAACAAGTCGACTGTAAATAACATTATAGCCAAGTGGAAACTACGACTCGGCTTCACGGCCCATTCAATCATTGGGCCTTGGCGATGTTACAGATTGGCAAATCAAACTCGAATTTCTCTGTGATTCGACCTCAGTGGTTGTTTTAACTTATACCATACATAATTTCACTGCCAAGCACGAAAAATGGCAATCTCAACTCAAATCTCATGTTAAGGTGGGACAGTCCCTTTAAACAAGTTGCAATGTATATCTTCGTCACAGAATGATACAGATAACGATGATACAATGATACTATTTTCGTTCAATAGTTGCATAATTATAATTTCGAAGCTGGCCATCACACTGAACATATTTGCTACCTTCTGCAGATAATGTATCAGTGCAATAATTTATCCCTTTGATATATTCTCAGGTTGTACTACAAAACGCACCGCGAGCGCTACGGTGGTCTTAACAGAAAAGAAATACGGAAACTGCGAGAGGCAAACCAATTGTCAACTACCTCACGGGAAAAGGTCATTACCCTGGCCTTGCGTCCAGAGCACAAGACTGTGAAAAGCGAGGATGCCATGACCGTCTCATTTGAGGGTATGTATCGTATAATTAACATATTTGATCCTATGGTGTTCGCTATCAGTATGTATGGTCCCAAACTCTAGCTTGTTGGTTGTCAGTTAGTCAATATTTATGTCAGCATCATTAACACAATTCATAATTTGAGAGTTACAAAGTCTATCCTAAAATAGGGTGTGAGAGTGGAAAATTATTCATGTTAAGGTGTCATTTCCCAACAAAATCGATAAATCTGGAAACTCTGTCATTATGTCATTGCCCAGAATATTACTTTCTAGTTTTTTCAACGATGCGTAGTCCCAGTTTGTTTTTATATATCGTAGTACCTTTATAATATTCATATATAATCATATGCAATAATCTTATTGTTATTGTGTAGGGTCCGGCATAAGTTTTTGCCTCTGTCTGCTTCAGTATTTATATCGTACCTACGTGATTATTGCATCAAATATCTGCGTTCTTGGGCTCGCATCTGCTTCCTAGATCCTTTGCCGTGAGAATGGGGTACGAATCGACTAAGGTCAGGGGCCGGCTGGTAGCTGTGGCCAGAATAACGCGAACTGTGGCCTGGAATCGCGGAGAAAGGTGAATTGTCGAACAACTTCGATCTTAAGCGGTTGAATTGGCAGCCGAGGTCTGACCAGAAGTTAAGTTAAACGTAGCTGGCTAAGTGGAATATTTCCGCACCACTGCTGGTGGCGGAGGAATTAGACTCATGAAGCATGCTGGAAGACTCAGGTCGGCCGTCGCTCACTCTATCACCACGGCAACAGAATTGTTCAATAAAAATTCAAATACAGAAGAAGAACGATCTGAATACAAATCAGTGAGCATCAAAAATGGTCCCAGGACTCACCCGAAGGGCTACCCAGTCCCTGAAGGATGCGCTCCCAGGAGATCTTTGGCTTTGGACACTTGGGAACTTACTAATACTAAGATCTACAAGATGCACGTTAGACCAAATAACGATCTCAATTGCTTTACAGAGCGTAAACTCCTGCAAAAGATTGTCTATCGACGTGGGTCTTGAGCGTGCTTTTCAGCGAGAATAGTTACGTGAACCATCCTCCAAATCCCCCAACGACCCGGTTTTGGAGCCCGAATGGCAGCAAGTGTCATGTGCGATTCCGTCGTCTCTAGCAAGATTCCCAACCGAGATCGGAAAGTGTTCGAACCCTTCCTTTGCTGTGTGTGATTGCCAGGAAGCAGAAGTTCGCTTTATTCTGACCACAGCTCATCAGCCCTTGACTTTAGATCGGATTGGGACCCCACCCCATTCCTCACGGGCAAAGGATCTAGAAAGCAGATGCGAGCCCAAGAACGCAAATATGTGATGCAATAATCACGTAGGTACGATATAAACACGATACGATATAAAGCAGACAGAGGCAAAAACTTATGCCGGACCCTATATATTATTACATTATTGTTATTTTTTTATAATATAATATTGTATAATATAATCATATACAATAATCGTATTGTGTTTTATTATTATATCTATATTATACACAATAATAATTTATAATCATATACAAAATACGGCACGATGAACCCGGCACGCATAAAACAGCTCACGGGTATCATTTGAAACCACTCCAACCGTGTCGATTCGTTCCATCATTCTCCTGTTATCACTTCAGAACTTGGAGTACTTCCGGGCGACTGGTTCACTACTGAAGACGAAGAGTGCTATGGCGGGTCCGCTGACATGGACGTCAGTCAGGAGGAGACAATCGACGACACCGGTGACGATGCGTCGGCGGTGGTGGCGGCTCGTCCGGGGGGCGGCACGTCACCGGCCGACGGCACCATGTGTGAACTCGGCGGAACCGAGCCGGCCGCCGCCTCTCCAGCTGCTGCCGAGGCGGCGCAGCGGTTCCGACAGTGGGCGGCGCGCGTCAGTCGGCAGATAGCGTCCGACGCGAGCGGTCATACCGGCTCCGTGGCCACCTCGCTGATGCGCTGCTGGGAGCGGCTGCCGCTGACCGGGGACGACACCCCGGAGCCGTCCTCGCTGGCAGTCCTGGGGCGGCCTGCGGTGGCCGGACGGACGGCTGATCCCCAGCCGTGTAGTACAGTGGCCGTGTTCCAGACGGACGCGCCACGGAACCGCTCAATCTGTGTGCTGAGAGATGCCGAGTCGGCTGAGAGGCTGGATGACATGATAAACCAACAGGATGTAGCGTGGATGACGATGAGTAAATCGCGTCGGCGGATATGATATAGTTGCCGTCAGTGCGTCTTTTGAAGAATTGCTGATGGTGTGTTTGTCTAAGACATTGGATCTCGGCCGTCGTTGACTGAGGGTGGTAAAACCGCACTTGCTCTGTGAAGAAACTGTATAATTTTGTAATATGTTCATTGTACCATTACATGTTTGTGAAACTACCGTTATCTTAAGACTATTTTTGTGACAAATGTAAAACGAGTGAATGGAATTGGAATGGAAGACCTTATTTTTATCCATACATGAATCCTTAGATAAAAATGAGGCCTTCCATGCACTCGTTGTACCGTTATCTTGTGGAAGCGGCTTTGCTATGAAATACTAAGCCTAATGCGCTATCTTTAATGACAAGCAAGGTTGTCATTACCAAAGGTCCTAAATGGAAGACATGTTTACCACGTTATGAGATTTTAACCTCGGCTGTCAATCGCCTTCACTCGACTCAACGTTTCACATGTAGCGAAAAATCGTAATCTGTCGTAGTCGTTACTCTAAACTCACAAAGAGTATATTCTTCAACGAATATATACGGTAAAATAACCTGCCATCTATCAATATATATGTACCAGCGGCTACATCTCTCGCTGTGGGGATCAAATTGAATTTTGGAACCCATCTTGCTGGGTGCAGGCGGTAGTGTATTTGTATTGTACCTAACGAAGACCGTTTTAGGTATGTCCATGACGTCAGCAACGTATTCATATTCAAATACATATTAGTATTACTCTGATTTTGTCCGAATTCGCACACCGATGAGCCCAATGACGTCAGAAACACGAAGTTTATACGCGCATACCATAAATGATGAAGTTTATACGCGAATGTCTGCCCTACGGAGGTATAATAGGGTTAAAAAAATATGAAGTACTCCATGACCATAAACTTCTCAACTGATAAACTTGGAGAAACGTTTAAAATGCCGAAATACTCGGAACGGGGTGAGGATCATGCGCAAACCAAGATTCGACCAGCTTGGGTCACTGTATGACCTCAGGTCACAATTCACAAATGTCGTTTTTTTTCAATGGGTGACAAATTTGTGCGCGGTACTATATAAAATATAAAACCAACCACCGGGGAAACGCGTCCCCTCCTCTTCAGATAATCGGGTACAGTACTTCCTCCCCTTATCCCAGCAACCTTTCGCTAGAAATTGTACTCCGTGTAGATATTTGCTTTCATATACCGCCATTTGTGTACTGTGTTGAAGCTCAATCAATTCGATGACATTGGCAAATATGCAGGGTCGGCGCCACCGTTGTGGGGGGGGGGGGAGTTAGGACCCCACTATCCCAATGGTTCCATGTCAACTGAGCCAGTGTCAATGGGAGGCACCGCTTGAAAGCTGATAAATCCTACCGCAAGATGTCACTCGAGTCGGTCGGTCCGATTACGCGGCGGCTTATGCCAGCGTTTTAGCGTTGTTCACTCTTCTTTGGGCCCTGGTGGGCCTTCTTTTGACCCAATCGGTATGAAATGTATGACGGAATCGTTTTTGACCGGCGTGCGTCGATTGGTGAAGATCCCGAGTCGTTATCTCTGATAGGTTCTGAGTTTCAGCGTGGCTTTAGCGTTTTTGACCCATCTCTGGGCCCTGGTGGGCCTTCTTTGGGCCTGATCGGTATGAAAGACGAAACGTCAACATTTTCGAACGGTGCGCGGCGATTGGTGAAGGTCCCGAGTCATTATCTCTGATAGGTTGAGTTTTAGCGTGGTGGTAGCGTTTTTGACCCTTCTCTGGACCCTGAAGGGCCCTCTTTGGCCCGAATCAGTATAAAAGGCAAAACCTCACGATTTTTCGACCGGCGTGCGTCGATTGGTCAGGTCCGCTTTGCTACTTGATAGGTTCTGAGTTCGCGTAACCCTAGAAGCGTTTTTTGGATTTCTTTGGGCCCTTCGTGGGCCTGCCCTTGGGCCCCGGATCGGTATGAAAGGCGAAACGGCAACCCCTTCAAGACAGTGTTCTGAAAAATGTTTTTCATGCAGGGTGTCATGAGGGTAGTTTTCAGGATGGCTCAGGAGGTAGAAATGAATAAAATTGGCTTAATAATGTAAACTTGTTTCATACGCCATGAAGTTACTAACAGTAAAACTACTTACATACTAGTACTACCTCAGTTATTGAATATACATAGTTTTCATCATTGTCATTGTTTTATATAAAAATTATATCAACATCGAACTGACATTTAAAACGTTTCATTATGAAAATGCTCCATACGTGCGGCCTTGCAGGCTTTTTAGTGACCCTTTATTTCTGCACCAGGCCGGGCTTTGATGTGAAAATGTCTCAACAAACACATATTGCATATGTTTGGCTGTTGCCAGCTTCAGGACCGCGACACAATTTGAATTCACAAAGACACCAGTAAAAATATTGAAATTTCAGGCCAACCCAGCATGAAACCACAAAGTAACACAGCAAGAAAGTGCAAAATTTAATAACATGATTATCATGAAACATGTAAGAGCTTCATAAATCAGAATATGCAAGCCAAGCACCCAAAAAGTATATAGTTGTTTGTGCCAGATCTATTATCTAACTAAGGTACTCAACTTTTCAAGAACTATTCAATTATAAGATGATATAGGTTATTTTACCCCAAATAAGGTTCATGATTGAGTGGAATTTGGGTGCACCAAGACTGCCAATCACAATCCACATACTGTATAGTTGGGCTTCATTAAAATGCAAAAAGTGGTAGACTATCAAGAGCATTCTGCATTGAGTTTTACAATTATAACAGTTATCAATGTCAATGGTTTCTTATAGGTGAATATGCCAGACGAAATGTTAACTTTTTCAGAGAAAAAAACTACCCGTGCTCTTCGTGGTGAATCGAACTTAATAGATCAGATATAATCTACGATTTTCTTGGCAAAAACAATAAAATTAATCAATAAAACACTTCCTCGCACCGGGGGGGGGGGTACCCAAGACACGTCGATCATATTGAATTTTTTGCCTCACCGAAACTGCAATGAGCAAAATGCATTTGAGTTGCGCCCAAACTAATCGTCATTGGTGCGCCAACGATATCACTGGGATGCCGCTGGGCTAATTTTCAACACCCATGAAAACGCGAGGTAAATTGCGAGGTGATTCCGCTGAATATGTTGACAATTAACTGGCCTAGTTCAAACAATTAATATGATTCCTAACATAGAAGATTTGAAACACAATCAAAATTAATTGATAAATCAGAAAAAAATACACAAAGGTCCTGGAAAACGTTCGTATTTTTAAGTTTAATCTTCACATATTTCCAGGGGGTCCACTTGACACCAACTGAACATTTTTCTTGCCGGAGCTAGCTTGGCATTTTGGGGAAACTTATACAAAAAAACAAAAGATATGACAGTATGATGAGAAACTCACCGAAATTAATTGAAAAATATCTGCTCCAATATTACGTAATTAACTTTTTGTTGAAAGCCCTTATTCTTTTTGCAATTAACTTAAAACCTTACACATCGTAGCCTTTCTAATTGGGGGTGCATACGCAATGGACATAGTATGCATAGTAAACCATATTTTAAGATTTCGTCGAAAATGGTTGATGGCTGTTGATAAAACTTCGCAAAATATAGATAATCGATTTGATCTAACAACTGAAGGCACCCATTTCCGTAGCGAATCAAGTCAGATTATGGTAATTGGGGCTAAGAATCCACCAGGGTGGTCCAATCGACCTCGTTTTATGAGCTCACTTTTTACGAGGCTACTAAATTACTACCAAATGACCACAAGTTATTTTTACGACATTCCTCTGCCATGTGGTGAATGTAACCAAGTATTTATGCATGTTTGTTCAGTAATTTAATGTTTTTTAAAGCCTACTGTCTTTTCTTCAAATGACATTGCACCATATACTAAATTAACATCAAAGTTTAATAATGGTGTTGATAGAAGCAGCAAATTTCAAGACCACAGAGCCGGCGCCGGGCCTGAACTGTGTTCTCTCAGGCTTGCCGGTCCTCATGCCGAGCTCAGCACAAGTTCCGGGGGTTAAAATATTGTCTTAATGTATAATGAAGTAGAACATGCATTGCAGGTTGCTGGACCTAGCGGTGCTGCCAACATGTGGCCGAGCTTGATGCCAGTGCCATCTCATTTTATGAGCGGTGGGCGTGGCGATGCAGGGTCTTTTTTTCGATTGATCAGGAGGTGAAAACTCGGCTTGAATATTTTTTTTTGCGAGGTGAGAAAAGATTTAATTTAGGTGTTCATTTTCCACCCACAATTTAAATGGGTTTTCAGAACACTGCTTCAAGAAGCCTCAGCTTTGGGCTTTCGAATGTGAACAATGAAGTCCTCTAGCTTATGTAAGTTTCAGAGTTTCAGCGTGGTCAGTTAACCCGTGGCAATTGAAATATATATATATATATATATATAGTATATATTATATATATATATGATATATATATATATATATATATTGTTCGCAGGTGATTCTACTGCTAGGCAGGAAGAGTGGTGTCTCGGTAACGAGCTTAGTGGCTGGGTTGGTGCTGAGCTTTTGTAGCGTGATTATTTGGTACCGCATACGAGTGGTGCGCCGTTTGAATCGCGCTGTGCTTACTGTGACCCGAGGTGAGGTCAGCTGTGTGCCGCGGGCGGCTGGTCAGTCAGTGTGCGGCGGCGCTCGGGGTAAGTGGCCTGGCAGGGAGCCCTGTATTGTTATGGTTGGTGTCCCACGTTCTCCCGGACTTGGATCCCCTCTGCCTTCTCTGGGTCCGTCGGCGACAGCGTTGCTCGGTTGATCACTGAGCGGAGCTGCCGTGCTGGTGACTGCCCAGTCCTGTCTGGCGGCCCCGCTGCTGTCTCGGTGTCGCACGGCCTTGGTTGGACACTGAGCCGTGCGGCCCGAGGCTGTGGGTGTTCGGGGTACGCCGGATCCCGGAACCATCGGCTGACAGCTTCGCCTCGGATGAACTCCGAGCGTAGCTGCTGCGTCGGTGGTTCCTTACCCTCTCCACCCTGTCGCCCGCATCGGTGCGAGTCCTGCCCCGGTGTCGTATACGGCCTTGGTTGGGCACTGAGCAGTGCGGCCCCCCTGGGTGGCGGGACCGGTGGCGACGCTAGGGCCGGGACTGGTGGGGGATCCGTGTCTGTGCCGTTATGGTGATTGGGACAATATAGAGGATACAGACGGCGGTTTTCTCCATTGGAGCATCAGGGCTGAAGAACCGGATCGGACGAGGTTGTACCACGGAGGTATACACAATATATATATATTATAATATATATAATTATATATATATATTATATATATATAATATTATATATATATATATTATATATATTATATATATATATATATTTAGACACGTCACTCACATGAGCCAAATGGAGATTGTTGGCAAGTATCAGGGACAAGGTCAGGTCACATAAGTTCACTATGCACAAAAGAAGTACGAATTTTATGCTGATGCGACACAAGCTCATTTGAATTTTAAGGATCATTTTACATGTATAATTCGGTAGTAATAGCCAATATTTCGACCTGACCCTTTACAAAATGTGAGTCGTTACAACTACAAGTCTGGAGGGTGCAATAATGTGCATGTATCAATATTTACTGCATATTTTACTGCATTAGATTAGACTCGCATTGGAAACAGAAATGGCGCATTTGTTACGATAGCGCATATTGGACCATTTGTATACAACGCCTTGTATACCTTATATGTAGTGTATAGATAGTGCCCTGCCTTGTATACAACAACATTTCTCACTCACGATATTGGCACGGTAATCTAAGTGATACTGGTAGAGGCATAATCCCTGAATAATCAACAAAGTATAATATTTTTGACAATTAAATATTGAAAGGCTTTGCACAACATTTTACAAAATGGTACACCGTCATCTTTGGCTACTTCGATACTGTTTTAGATGGTTTTCCTCCTAGCAAAAAAGTGGTTAGGCCTACTTTGGACTGAAAACTGTTTTCCCAACAACGCCATGAATACTTTTTCCACAAAATTATCATAGTTACCCGGTGGTTGGGGGTAACAGTACAATTTCAGTATCACACCTCTTCAGTTGCTTGAGGTTGAGTTAGTCGGCTGATGGTATATATTATTGACTGGTGAAAAATGTGCTATGACATCATTTGCATCTTAAGTTTTGTCTACAAGATGGTCTTGGGGGTCTGGTGGGGGGCTGTTTAGAAGATGTTCACTCACCTGTTCAACTTGCCTGCTTGGGTTCCTGGTCTCACAGTAAAAATAGAGAGAAAGAGGTCTCTCAGCAAAAATAGGGAGAAAGACTGTTGGAACTGATAGAAGGGACAAGGAACCCACAGAGGAAAAGATGTGCCAGCAAGTCCGAGACATGGCAAGACATCAAACATATAAAAATGAGCAATGGTCTGGAGCCACTGGATAGATGTGTCTGCAATTTTATCTGACTTGAAACTGGCACAGTTGCATGGAATTTATCACAGATAAGGATAGACAGCTAGTGAGATTAGGCAATGGTTAAGATCAGACAAGTCTTATTTTCACTCTGGGCACCTGGAGCTGGCCGTCTACCGTGGCGCAGGTGTGGTCACCTGCTCGTACAACTGCTCTGACTCATGGGTCAGTCATCCAGTATCCAAAACATGGCAGGATTGTTGACAAGATATTTGGGGCAGAATTTCATGAATCAAATTTTTATCCTTTACCAATGTTGTTGAACGGGGGGGGGCTCTGGTTGTCGGCAAATCCCATTTTGTCTATTGCAAAATTATAAATTACTTTTACCCCAAATAAGATTTCCTGACCATATATAGTACACTAAAAAAAGAAAAAAGAAATGAACTTAACTGAGTCAAATATACAAATACGACCTACTCCTTCATCTTCATGCTATTTTCTCCTAATAAGTTAGGTGATCGTAGTTTATAGTACTATCGAGTTTCAAATGGTAATATTTAAGAATACAGATGAGAGGAAAATGATATTCAGTAATGAATTAATAATATCTGTTTTCAATTAAATAATAGATATTCTTTGTCAGCAATTCACTATATTAACCCAAGAGTTACAGGGGGAGGGGGCTATTTATAGCCCCTCTCTGGTTATTTTCCAATATCTCCTAAACCAACAGCATTGTTGTCACCAAACTTGTAGTAACTTGTTGCACATCAAGTGTACACATGTTGGCTGAAGGAAAAAGATGAGGCTAATGAATGGTCAATCCGGAATGATACTTCAGAAGTACGTCAATGTTCTGCGGTTTTGATGAAGAAAAATGTTTGCAGAAAATGTCTGTCAAAAGTACACTTTTTAAAAAGAACTTCGCAATTGCTCCTATATAAATGACAGATAATAGATTCACCGATCAAACTTGCTTTTTCGGAATTCATATTTCTTTGTTAATATTAGTAACATTTTTGTAACTTTAACCCTCGCCTTACGGGGAGGGCCTGACAAGGACCCCCCCTGAGGTTTTTTCTTAAATAGACTTTCTTTACGCGTAAGGCGCATTATTTCTGAAACTTTTCGTAGCTGATTTTACAACAATTTTTATCGGTATTCCGTAAAATTTGCATCAGTATGGTGATAATTTTTGAAGATATGACGTGTTTGATGACGTCATGTTCGTAAAAAACGTTAATATTGTCAAATCATAAGACAATCAGAGTATTGCAAGCATAAAGAAAAAAAATCATTATGACGTCAAATGTTATTTCTTTCAAATGAAATTTTCGGAATTCATTATATTTGTTTTTTGACCAGCCCAAAAGTCAACATGAATTTTTTTGCGAAATTACCCACAATCGAAAATTTCAAGATAACTTAAAAGCGGAATAATATGTGAGGATCAACGATTGTTTGGCGATACCCAAACAAATTTCAAAGTAATATCTCATTTTTGCTGAGTGATGGCTTTCTTAGTGAAATAATTTTATGACTGTCATTTGTAAATTTAAACATTTTTTTACTTTGTTTGACCAGATGTTGAATCAACCTAACAATACTTTTTTGTAAATCAGGAGAAAAAAAACTGGTCTGGAAACATGCGTTTTTTAATTTACATTATAACACTTTTCTAATTTTGAAGGTTTTCTTGACCGTTTTTCCGGACGTTGATCGAGTCGAGGTTTGCTAACTGTAATCGCCATAGCCAATTTTCGTCTTCTGGTGACAGACTTTCGTTCCTGGGAGTATTAATTACTAATCCGACATAAAATCGATATACTTTCAGATAGCTGATTCAACGACCAACATTTTGACGCTAACCAAATCATTTTATGTTTATAACTTTAACAGTTACGACGGACAGAACAAAACCGATATTTTTGGACGTGATCAATTTTAGGTTATTCACTTGACCTGGAAGGTCACCCGATGACCTGAAACCAAAAAATGATACACACTATTAGATTCCTTAAGCATGACAAGGCAACGATGCTTGTTTTTTACGGCGGTTGCTACTATCTTGCTTGGTTGCGTGGAATGTTAGCAGGGGGTCTGTCGGCCCTCGCTACGCCCCGTACGAGCGAAGGTGAGAACGGTCCCGTAAGGCAAGGGTATAAAGAAAATATAGCATTATCGAAAACCTGTAATTTATATGATCGAGATCAGACTTGTGAATGATTCACATCTTAACCCGCGCATGGACGGACGGGGGATATCCGCCCCAAGAAGGTTTTTCAGGAGTAGCAGAAAAACGGCGGTGCGGCAAATTTTGCATAGCTGTTTGGGCATCAATTACACACACTTTCTGATTTTTTTTACCTCCTAACTTTTAACCCGCGCACTGCAGGGGGATTGATTTCCGCCCCCTCAGGTTTTGCAGGAGTAGCGAAAAAACGGCGGAGCGCAGCGCTGCCAAATTTCGTACACCTATTTGGGCATCAATTACCCACACTTTGGAAAAGTTTTGACTTGAGGTCACCTCAGGTCAGGTCACAAGGTTATGTCAAGTGACCTTACCTTCAAAAATGTTTGTGTTCGTGCCAAAGCCACAGTCTTTTCCCGAAAGGGGTTTGCAACTTGCAGGATTTCATACGGATATAAGCACCTAACAGGTTCGATTACTCCTACGGGATTTTTCGTAATCGGTGACCAAAGGTCAGGTAAATTTTCTGACTCCCAATTATAAGTGAATGGGGCAAAATAAACAAATGCTTCATATTTCAGAAAAATTGCCTTGGATCAGGCTATTCTTTTCAGATTTCATAGTTATTTTAGCTCCATTCTGGGATGATCAGGTGCAATGTTGCTCAGTGATTTCTTACAAAGGTATTGAGGTAGTCATCTGAAGGCCATAAGCACTGATTTTGCTAATACTAATTGTTAAGAAAAAGGATAGAGTGAGGGCAGTTGACACCAATATCTTTTCATCTCGTCTGGCACGCGTTGCCATGATGTCAAATATGACCTCACCTGGGTCACAACAAATGACCTTGACCTGAGTGTCAATATTTGAAGTTGACCATCACCCAGTCCCGTGTATATATTTCACAAAGCGGTTAGCTCCTCGATGAAGTTTCAAAAACGATTGGCGTTAAAATTATTTCCAAAATTATTCAACCTCTGCTTGTTAGGTGAAATGCTATTAACGAAAAACTATTTTACTAAAAATAGCCTTTTTGACCTTTCATGACCTCTGGAGCCTAAATTTGATCTGAAGCTCAATTTTGAGGACCTGGATGTGATTGCAATTTCAATAGCCATCTATTTGCTTCTTTTAAGATCGTTTGCTCCTACTATCATGGTTGTTCCGAGATAATCGGGGGTTTCTGGAAAAGGTCCTAAAACCGGAAAATCTAGACTTTGGTGACCACTGGTGACTCCTCAATTGTGACTGCATCCCAAAGCAAAAAGACTGAATACTTTCGATAGAGCTTGTCTGGGCTTATCTAATGCCGTTTCCGCTGGTGCTACGTTGCGTGTTTTCCCGAGATCCTTCACAGGGGGGAAATACCGCCCCTGTCAATTGTTGTCGTTCGGTGCGAACCCGCTGCAGTGCGGCGGGTTAGGTTACGTTGTCAGGTTACAATTAAAATGACCTGCATTCAAGTAAATTTCCCAAAGCTGACACCTGAAATTTCCCCAAAGCTGCCCAATTTTGATGTGTTGGTACCGCAGCCCTGGGTTTACAAGATTCCATTGTCAAAACCTATCCCGTTTTGCAGACTGGGCAGTCATCAGATGACGCTTGACAAGATCTATGTCCTGATTATACAAATTGTTACATCAGAGCATGTACACATCTAAGAACAAATATGAACCAAATGTGGCTTAAGTAGCATCACATCAAGGAAAGAAAACAATGCAACGCAAGTGCATTGTGGCTTGGGGAACTTGAGTTGGTGTTATCATATAGTTACCCTGACTCTCTCAGCCTAAAGAGCCCAGGATGACGATTGACAATTCCATTTAATACAGAACAAAGTTGGCATGTATTTGTAATAAAATGTCAGCCCTCTGGACAAATACCGGATATACAGGGTATACTCATATATGTTCTACTCTTTGAAATATTGTATCATTTGTATCCTGTTCATTCATTAAGAATGCATTTGTTTTTTTATTTCAGTGTGAAATATAACAATAATGGCCATATCAGAAGCTGATAATGACAAGCCCCAATCTAAGCTGGGATCTGAACACTCCAAGAAGAGCACTGCACACCACGGCATCAGTTCCTCAGACGTGACTGTGCGGGTGGCCGCAGCAGTGGCGGTGCTGGTGGCCGCCCTCCTCACTGCTTACGGCTGTGCTGGACACTCTGCGTGGCTGCAGCGCCAACTGCGGGCCGTGGCAGCCCGGTCCCTGACGTTCTGGCAAGCTGCCCCTGCCGGCCACCAGCAGCCCCTCGGCCACCACCGGCCGCCACTGGCCGAGCCTATCGACCAGCTGGACAGGTTCCCCCGGCCGGAGGAGTTCTTCCGCCGCTATGTGCGCCCCCAGCGGCCGGTCATCTTCCGAGGCATGGCGCGGATACACCCCGCCTATCACCTCTGGACCGACGCCTATCTGAGGTCAGTAACACTGGACCGACCACTACCTGAGGTCAGTAACATTCGACTGACTGACCACTACCTTTTTATAAATGTAGTCAACAACTTTTGAATGAATAGATTTCCGGGGTCAGGACCTGCATTAAACAGAGCTTGTTTTGCAAGCCCTGACCCCAAACATCCGATCACGTATTTCCTGCTAGCCGGCATTATTTATAAGGGAACTAGAAGGACAAGGACCAAAATTCACGTCATTTCAATTATTTCATCACGCGTCATTCAATGCTGGGAAATGTCACGAAGTTTCAAGACGCTAGGCCAAATGGTTTTGAAGCGGCAAGCGAAAAACCACTGGGGAGGACAGAATCTGTCTCCCCTCCCCCAGCAGAATAGGGTTAAGATTAGATGGTTTGAACAGTTTGAAGTCATCGGCCCGGTTGTCAATGATGGAAGGATGTTGTTCGTTGCCAATGGGAAAGCGCGCATATCGTTCGGGCCGATAACGGTGTGCGGGGTTATATATATTTCATTGCCACGGTTTACTGCCACGCTGAAACTCTGCAACTACATAAGCTAGAAACTTAATTATTTCACCATTCGAAAGTTACGCTCTTGTAGGGATGCCGTTTCAAAACGCTACTGCCACGCTGAAACTCAGAACCAATCAGAGATAGCGTCTCGGGACTTTTATCAATCGACGCACGCCGGTCGGAAATGGTGCCGTATGGCTTTTCATGCCGATCGGGCCCAAAGAAGGCCCACCATGAGCCCAAAGAAGGGTCAACAACGCTAAAACGCTGGCATAAGCCGCCGCGCAATCGCCCCGACCGACTTGAGTGACATCTTGCGGTAGGGTTTCTAAGTTTTCGAGCGGTGCCTCCCATAGTGGCGTGTAAATGTGTGAGGAGTGAGGACGTTCCTGTTTGTTGATGTGCTTGGTTTATTTATCTCGGGCAATGATTGTTTGGGTTTATTACCCATAGTCCATTACGCCATATTCTATCTAGCTTATGTCCTATCTGGCTTATTTAGTTGCAGAGTTTCAGCGTGGCAGTAAACCGTGGCAATGCAATATGTATACCCCGCACACCGTGGCAGATTGCGGTACTAGTAGACCACAATCCTGATCATTGATCATGACCTTACCTCGCTTGGACAACATTGTGATTTGTCTGAGTCTGAATTGATGAAAAATGAAATGAAAATGAAGCACTGCCAATATGAATTAATGGGCATGGTTTTCCAGGATACCTTGGGTTGGGCTATGGCTGGACCAACATGACCGTACCTTTTCACCCCACTTTGCAAAATGTGAAGCACGACTGGACCAACTTGGACTCTGCCTTTACAGTGACCTGTCATAAATTTGCCCTGGTGGACAATCAGCTAGACGAGACACTTTTCGGCCGGCATTATATTCATCACAGCTATCAGACAGCCTATCTGGTCTCATTACTTTAGCACTACATTATTCAAGCAGTGAAGGCTNCAGCAGGACGTTTTTTCTTCTTCAAAACACAAGTTTTTCTTTGAAACCAAGCCAAAATCTGGAGTGAATATTTTATTTCTTTCTAAAAAAATATTTCTTGGGTTTGTTACAACTGAGAACTTTGCATTGCGCCAAAAAGTGGATAGTGGATACATAAATCCATATCTGCAGGAATATTTGCCCAGATATCTAGGCTAGACGAAAGCCTTGAGATAAAAGCAGTCATGCTTAGATAAAGTTTTTCTAATTATTTAAGCATAATACAAATTTATTTTCTCGAAATAAAAAATGTATCTCCAGATGAAGTTAACCTGCTTTGAAGTTAATTGGCTTCCTTAAGTTAACATTACAAATATTTGTCATCAAGTATAGCCAGAGACATTAGAGAGTTCTATCAATGGCGATGCTTCAAAAACCAATGACTTTCTAAAACTGGCCATCACAGATGTCGTCGCTAACTTGGTCTGCGTATTTGTCCAACCATGGTCCGCCGCACAGCTCGGCACACATATGACACAATGATTGGCATCAATCGGCCTGTGGGCTTGCAGGGACGGAGTTGGGCAGAATTGCCAAGTATCGGCCCGGTACCGAGTGACCTGTTGCCAGGACGGGAGTGGTGAGATTCCGCCAAGTTATCGGCCGGTACCGAGTGGACCTGTTGCCAGGACGGAGTGGTGCAGATTCCGCAAAGTATCGGCCGGGTACGAGGTGACCTGTGCAGGACGGAGTGGTGCAGATTCCGCCAAGTATCGGCCGGTACCGAGTGACCTGTCAAACCGGTCCGGCCATCAGCCATGCCTCGGTGCGGGATTCAGCCAGAGCTATCGTTTTGCCTACTGTGGCGCAGTGGTGTACCCAGGATTCGCTTCAGGTGAGGAGGCGGGGGGGGGGGTCAATTTTCATCGGGGGCACACGGTCGAGCCCCACTTTTTAAAAAAATCAACGGATTTGGCCCACTACATTTTTAGAGGGGCATATTTCCATATTTGTATCACAAAAAGGTACTAGGAAGGTACCACATGTTCCCTCAATATCAGTCCTTTGTGTTCACAGAAGTGAAATTAGATGAGCTTTAGAAAATAAAAATGGGAAAATACATATAAGACAGACTGTACATACATACATATGGGGTCGAGATAGTTTCTGGGTTGTAGCCAAATAATCCGAACAAAATGAGCCATACGGGATTCTTTGAGGCCAAATGGTTCACTGATGACCGGGTGGTCCGACCGATAATCCAAGGTGGACGATGTGGTGGATGATAAATGTGACGTAAAAATGGCAGGGCCGAGCATGCTAGCGATAGCTACATATGCCCATTGCCCTACCTCTTTGAAAATTATGCTTGCATATGCACAATCCTCCGTCCCGAAAAGAAATTGAACAATACATACACGGTGTTTTCACAAATACATCCATAGTCCCTAACCCCTTACACCTGCATTCTTTACAAAGCTCACCATCGCCATACGTCATCCAAATCCGTCATATTCCATCCAACCTGAGTCGATACCAAGGCCTACATCGTTGAATCCGGACGAGCCTATGGTGTGGCATGTGAGACTAACCGTCTGCTGGTGTGGGGCTGGAGGGGCGGTGCTGCTAACCTAAAACTTTGACATACAAAGGCCACCCACGCCAGCTGATAAATGTCAGCCAGCCAGACGTCGCTCACGGCTACAGAGAGGGAGCGGTGCAGACCTCCCGACCAAAGGTGTGACGGCGACACTCCGTCACGTACTGCAACGGTGACAGATTGGGGTTCCTTGCGTCACTTTTGCACGTTGGAGCCCGCGAGCCCAGAACTGCAGCGCGTGTGTCCGGGACATTTTGGTTCAGGTTTTATAGAGGCAATTTTCATTTTCGACGTTATGAGCAGACACAAGAATTGTACTTTCCCTTTGATGTATGTGCTAAGAAATAGACAGAAGCCAGTTTAAGCCGCGAGTTCTTTCGGATAAGCGAAAACACTGAAGCGTTTACAAATACTCTAAAGAAATGAAAGAATAAGAATGGTGGATCAGCGAACAAATGGGTGCACAGTTAATTAAGCAGGCGGATGTACGAATGGGGGTGCTCGCACCGTCGGAGGTTTTAGAGTCGCAATAGTCTATTTTTAGATCCATTTTTTAATCCCAGTAGCACTGGATGTACGATTGTTGTTCTTTATCTTTGGGTGACTGCGATTTATGAGGTTTCTATATAGGCTTATTCTGCCTTACCAATAGCAAATATATAACAAGCTTATTGATTGCATCTTAAATACAAAAATGGAAAGATTGCATTAATAATTAAATTAAAATTAAAACTGCATTTAAAATTAAAATTACTTTAATCAAAATTGCATCTTTTCATCTTATTCTTATTAGCATAGAGGTACAAATTCTTCGCATCAACCATGTATTTTGACCCTTGGGACAATGCCTAGGACTTAAGAACCACTATTATATAATATTAAGGCAGTTACAGTTTACAAACATACATGCTCGGTGAATATTACAGAAGGCTTTGCTTTGACAAAAGAAGAAACGAAGGACCGGCTTGGCTTTTGAATGAATACCTAGTGTGTGTTGTGTGTTGTGCTTCGGAGAGCCCAGTAATGGGCTCTTACCTGTAGTTCTAAACTTGCAAACACATACCTACTCAGGGGCGGCGCCACCAGGGGGCAGGGGGAAGCTGCCCCCTGGCGTAAGCCAGGGGGGCAAACATCTTTTAGACCCCCCAGAATTTCACGGAGGCCCCACTCCCAAAAAGATGCCCCCTGCTACAACTGGCCAAAAGAACGGAAATGACGTGGCTCTGGTAATTTTTTTGAATGAGGAAAGCCTGCATGACGTCACTGTAGGCCCCGATACTAGACAGGAGGCCCCCAGTACGAGACAGGAGGCCCCATACTAGACAGGAGGGCCCCAGTATTAGACAGGAGGCCCCAGTACCAGATAGGAGGCCCCCATACTAGACAAGAGGCCCCCAGTACTAGACAGGAGGCCCCCTGTACTAAAATCTGGCCCCTAAAAACTATCCCTAAAATATAAATTTTCGGATTTGGCCCAATTATTTTTGAGGAGGCCTCCATTTTCACCTTTTTATATATATTTGAAATAATATATCTGAACTAGGTTCAAGCCCCGACTATAAGCAAGGGGATATAGCCCCAATGTATGTGCCTCTGGTCTGACGACCTAGCCTACATGAGGCCCCTGTCCGACAACAAAATCAAAATTTTCGCGCCGCTTCGCGGCGCAATTGCAATGCAAATTAAATTGTATGCGGGTCAAAACTAAATTGCAAGTTCGCACCTTTTTGCGGTGCATTTATTTGTTTTGCTTATAGGTTGTTACCTTATATGAATCTATAATCGGACAAAATAGCTAGCTTTACCTATTACTTTTTTTTACCGCACTTTTAAGCGCAAAAGAGCACTTTAAGAGGCCCGCAGTCCGGCACCATATTCAAAGCGACGCATAGATGAGAATGCATCATTACATATCCAGGGCGTAAGATTCACAATTTTCGCGCCGCTCCGCGGCGCAATTCCTTTTTTGCAATTCCAAGAGTTTCAGGACTTGAGGGACTTGTCAGGACTTGTCCCCCAAACAATATTCGAAGTTGGTATAGCCGATTTCAAACTGGTGTCACTAGTTTCAAAGTTGAAAGGGCAGACCCTCAGTTTATTAACTCAGACTCTAAAAGTTAGTATTAGCCGTTTTCACGATGGGTTATTTTGCGCGAAATGTTTTAAAACATTTGAAAATGTTTTAAAATGTTTTAAAATGTTTTAGTAGTAGCCGCTTTCACGATGGACTAATTTGCGAAAAAATGTTTTAACCTCGCCCTATGCCCGTTTGGCGAAGGTAAAACATTTTTTTTTTCGCAAATAAGTCCATCGTGGAAAGCAGTACTTACTAAAAACATTTATTTAAAACATTTCGGCGCAAAATAATCCATCGTGGAAAACGGCTATTGGCTCTTGCCATAGCTGCCATACTGCTTCTCCATCCTTGTAACATGCCTTTTCAGCCGTTTTGTTTGACGCTTTCAACGCTTGGGAATGGGGCCCATTCCAAATCCGGAAAGGGGTCCTTTCAATGCCCCCCCCCCCAGAACGAAATCCTGGCTACGCGCCTGACTTTATATGTTCTTTTCGTTCTTTCTGGTGAATGAAATCTTTCAAATGGTAGCTCTGTAGTATGCAATATGACATGGAAAAAAACGACTTTAACACGCGCTCTTGAGGGCCTCTGATAATTACACGACTTGGAGGGGGGGGGGGTAAAAGCAAACTAGCATCGATATCGCTATAGTAGCCCCAACTTGATGGAGGCCCCTACAGCCAGGGAGAGGAGGCCCCTCTAAAGGAGGAGGCCCCCCCTTCGACTCTGCCCTCCCAGGTAAAATCTGGTGGCGCCGCCCCTGTACCTACTGGTATTTTTGAAGCCACCATGTTCTGGCTTGTGGCTTTTTGCTATGCACAGTAGACGCCGCTTACAACGCCCACCCTGGGACCGAGGATTTATAGGCGTTATAACCGACGGGTGCCATATCCGAAGTTTCTAATGGCCACATAAACCAGTAAGACGCCTTAAACGGCGAAGGACGAGCGAGTCCGAATAAATCCACGTCAATTTATCACCCGCCCAACGGAGGTTCGTTTTGTCCGAATCGTGCTTTTCAATTGTTTTCGCTATGTGTTGTTTTGCCGTCGCAAATCGATCCAAACTAAATCGATGCTTTGAATAGGTGATGATAGGTTTCGCAGCGTTCTTTTAAACTCGCAATTTATCAGCTTCATGTTTGTAAGCAAAAATACCTTGTGAGCTGGTAATGGATGGATTTGATTGGATTTGACAGCTGCATCATTTGTATCGTTTAGCATCCTTTGGTTTGGACGCTACAGCGGTGTAATGAAGGAAATATTCTTAAACCGGCAATATGTTTATTACAGGCTGGTTTTAAGCAGCAAAATATTGCATTACAATACAACCTAAATTTGCATATGCATTTTAGAGACCGTCATTGGTCTACACATTGGTGTTTCTTTCATCGCTTTACGTCCCATGGGTGCCGAGCACTGATTTAAATCGTAATGTCATGCACCATGAATTTGCGCTTGTATACTGTAAGTGTATAGCGCTTGTATACTTTGCACGTGTCACGCGCTGCTGATCGAGACGCAGTGCATACGCCGGGCGGATCGTTTCTCTATACATCTGTATTAAACCCGTGTCCTTGCGACTTTTCGTTGCCGTGAAAAGGGGGCCGGTATTGCAACGATATTGTGTAGGTAGTTTCGTGGACGGAACAGGGGTGCACGTGCGCACATGCAGTGTGTCCCACAGTTTGACTTGCACAACATTGCCAATGGTGTGGACTTAAGCCACACACTCAATTTCTGCTTAATCGGTCCAGCCGTTTCTCAGCTATGACAGGATAACGTTTTCTGACACCCCTGACGCGGTACGTGTCACGCGCCATGCTGACCCTTCACGTGCGACGAAACATGTCAATAACATGTGATTAAATGGGGATATCAGATGGCGAATACCGCTTGTCAAACAGATGCGATATTCCAAAGATATAAGCTTCTGAAGAGCGTTACGGTCGGGTCCGGTCGGGTCGGCCACTTATATGTGAGAACAATTCGGTATTCAGTGAGGACTCGCTGCGTGCTTCGCGCTCGCTCGTAAAAAATATGATTATCACCTGAGGTATTTATTGAACAAAATCATCCATCGTTGGCTGCTTTATTTTTTTTTCTCACGCAGAAAATCGTGCACGTCATTGGCGAACGTTTCGAGCCCTGCATGTTCTCGAAATATGTCCTCTCAAGGCCTGTGCGGAGCCTCCAACCCGCCACGGTGCGGCCGGACACAGGCATAAGACACAGAGCGAAAACTGCGGCACCACGGCCACTTCTACACAGTGTTCTGAAAATGCTTTTCAGCAGGGTGTCATGAGGTAGTTTCAGGATGGCTCAGGAGGTTAGAAATGAATAAAAATTGGTTTAATGAATGTAAACTTTGTTTCATACGCATGAAAGTTACTACAGTTAAAAACTACCTCACATTACTAGTTACTACCTCAGTTAATTTGAAATATACATGTTTATCCATTGTTCATTTGTTTTATATAATTATATCAACATTCACTAATATTTAAAACTGTTTCATTATTGAAATGCTGCCTTACGTTGCGCATTGCAGGCTTTTTAGTGACCATGTATTCTGCACAGGCCGGCTTTGATGTGGAAATGTTCTCAACCAAACACATATTACATTTATGTTGCTGTTGCAGCTTTCAGGACCGCACACAATTTGAAATCACACAACACCAGTAAACATTTTGAATTTCAGGCCAACCAGCTTGAAACCACAAAAGTAACCACAGCAAGAAAGTCCAAATAATAACATGAATACATTTTAAAACAATGTAAAAGCTTCAATAATTCAGAATATGTAAGCCAAAGCACACAAGTAATATTAGTTTTTGTTGGCCAGATCTAACATAGGTAACTCAAGCTTTCAAAGCCCTTATTTTCATTATAAGATGTATATAGGTATTTTTACCCAAAATAAGGTTCATTGATTAAGTGGATTGTGCACCAAGACTTGCCAATCCACAATCCACTATACATGTAAATAGTTAGGCTTCTTAAAATGCAAAAAAGGTAGGACTTTTATGAGAGCATCTGCATTGGGTTCTACAATTATACAAGTTATCAATGTCATGGTTTCTTATAGGGTAAAATTTGCCAGGACGAATGTTTAAACTTTTTCAGAAGAAAAAAACTACCCGTGCTCTTTCGTGGTGGAATCGAACTTAATAGACAGATTATATAATCCACGATTTCTTTTGCAAAAAACCAATAAAATTAATTTAATAAAACCACTTCCTCGCCACCGGGGGTACCAAAGAACACGTCGATCAACCTGAATTTTGCCTCACACGAAACTGCACTTGAGCAAAAATTTGCAGTTGAGTTGCGCAACTAATCGTTCAATTGGTGCGCTACGATATCACTGGGGATGCCGCTGCTAATTTTCAACACCCATGAAAACGGCGAGGTAAATTTGCGAGTGGATTCGGCTGATATGATGACATTAAACTGGGCCTATTCAACAATTTAATATGATTCCTAACAATAAGAAGATCGACACAACAATCAAAATTATGATAAATCAGAAAAAAATAAACAAGGTCTGGGAAAACCGTCGTCTTTTTAATGTTTTATTCACATATTTCCAGGGGGTCACTTGACACCTGAACATTTTTTGCCGGAGCTATCTCTGGATTTTGGGAAACTTATTACAAAAAAAAACCACACAAGATTATGAAAGTATGATGGAATCACCCGTAATTAATTTTGAAAAATATTCTTTGCGTCCAATATTACGTAAATTACTGTTTTTGCTGAAAGCCCCTTATTCTTTTGCAAATCTACTTAAAACCTTACCACATCGTAGCCTTTCTATCTGGGGTACATAAGCATCGAAGAAAGTGCATGGTAAGTCATAATTTTGAAGATTTCGACGAAAATATTTGATGGATGTTGATGAAACTTCGAAAATATAGATAATCGAATTGAATCTAAACCAAATTGAAGACACCCATTTCCGTAGCCATCAGTAGATTATGATATTGGGGCTAAGATCCACCAGGGTGTCAATCGACCTCGTTTTAACCTCACTTTTTACGAGGCTACTAAATTACTACCAATGAAACACAACTTATTTTTACGATATTCCTCTGCCATTGTGGTGAATGTAACCAATAATTTATGCATGTTTGTCAGTATTTATGTTTTTTAAAGCCGTACTGTTCTTTTTCTTCAATTGACATGCTAAAATACTTGAAATAAACATTTCAGTTTAAATAATTGGTGTTGATAAGAAGCAGCAAATTTTCAAAGACCACCAGAGCCGGCGCCGGGCCTGAAGCTGGTGTTCTGAACTCAGGGCTTGCCGGTTCTCATTGCCGAGCTCAGCAACAAGTTCGGGGGTTAAATATTGTCTAATGTATAATGAAGTTAGACATGCAGTTGCAGGTTGCGCTGGACCTAGGGGTGCTGCCACATGTGCCGAGCTTTTGATGCCGCAGTGCCATCTCATTTATGAGGGTGCCGAGGTGGCGATGCCCGGTTCTTTTTCGATGGACAGGAGGTGAAAATCGGTTGAATATTTTGCGAGGTGAAAAAGATTTAATTTAGGTGTCATTTTCCACTCAAATTTATGGTTTTCAGAACACTGCTTCTACACGTGTAGAAGCGGTAGGAGTGGGTAACACGATGGCTTAGCGCGCGCTGCACTTGGCGTTGTAACCGAAATGTAGGCGTTTTAAGCGGGGTTTCTGCCTATACTTTTGTACAGGAAATTCCGTACCAGGCCAACTTGGACGTTATAAGCGGCTGGGCGTTATAACCCATGGGCGCTATAAGTGGCGTCTACTGTATTTGCTTTCATAAATGTTTGCAAAAGTAGGTACCTACCTGTCATATATATTTCATTGAATGAAGAATCGCTTTTGCTATGGGTTTCGAAAATCTTCGAGAATAGCTGATCAGTAGTTGAGACAGACAGACCGAGCCGCCGTGCACTCAGGTGCAGTCGCCGGAGGTACCACCACGGGACCCTAGAAACCGCCGCCACCCCAGACAAAAGGTGCAAGTCACCCGGCAGGCTCCGACACGATGATCGGTGTCTCATCAACCGAGATGGATTGCTCCACATCTGCCGGGCGCACGCGTCTTTTTTCGCCCGGGCGGGTGCCCTTGTTGTCGACAACACGTCACAATGACGCGGCTCAGTGGACGAAGTATCTGGAAGCCTCCCCGCAGTCTTTGCCCCGTCTGATCGCTCGTCCTCTCTGCGCCGCCAGAGCTGCGTCATGTGTGCTGTAGTGTTCAGGTGAGTGCTGGCCGCCGGCGTGACGTAACGCTCTGCCAAACCAGGTCACGGCCGTGTGAATCACAGCCCACTCTTTCCCCACATCCCCGCATAGTTGTGTTGCGTCAGCTCCGACCCCCATGCCCACACATCCCGTGCCGACACACAGCCGCTCATCCAAAGCCGGCCACCGTCTTCGCCTGGCAACACCACTATCACGTAACCACCGCCCCCGCCGGATATGCTCCTGACTCAACTCCACTTCTCTACCGCCCGCTAAGCACGGAGCTTCCGTGTCAGCGCCTGACGCGCTGAGTGGCTCTATTTGGGTCAGATCGCAGGGGCGAAGGGGAGGGGAGGAGTAGGTGACAGCCCCATGGGGACAGTCGCAGTGCAGGGTGCTGCCGCTGCAGGACAGCTCAGTGGCAGGAATGTGACAGCCGTCAGCACGCGCTCAGTGCCGCCCACCGAACTGGGCTAGTGGACCGCGCTGGACATCGATTCGTCCTACATGCCGAGTGACCGGCCGGCGCCCCGAGGCAGGATCGGGGTCGGTCGATAGGGAGACTCGCTGGGACTGAGTGAAGGCACTCTGTCTGCCCGGCGCAGTATCGAAGAGTCGGCGGCCTGCCGCTCTGTATGTACAGCAGACTGGGTCACTGGGTCAGCCCCGTCACCGGGGGCCCACCGCTGACACACTGACACACAGACCGGGCCCCCCCCCCCGGGGGGGGGGCGACGGGGCCACAACAAAGCGTTCGCTGGAGTTCGGGGTTAGAAAGAGATAGTTGTGATTCTAGTTTGGCTTCCAATGCCAGCTGGAAATGATCAATAACCTAAGCTGCTTGTTTTTAATATGTTCGAATACTAATTATCAATGTATTAAGGTCATGGAAGTACTACACATTTGTATTCGTCATATAGGTAAGCGACGATTAGTCAGTATCACCCTTGACATTCCTACTCCGCTCTCGTAAATATTTACCAGTTTGTATCATCTTCCATCCACCCGACATCGTTTGATCCTACTTCCTATTCCGTGACAACTGACAGCGTCTAATGACACGGATGGCGTCTAATGGCAAAGTTAAGACTTCGCCTGTCATAATGACTATGACAGGCGAAGTCTTAACGGTAAAATGCATGACACTTTACACCTGAGCACTAGATCAAGGCAAACCAGCGATTATCTTCTATAGCAGAAACATGACTGAAGCATTAATCAATGACTTTCACAAGTTGAAAACCACTGTGTGGAAATGTGGGATAATCCTTGTCAAACAATGGTTTTGCAATTAAACAGGATCGATACATTTTAATCGGTGTAAAAAGGGTAGATTCAGTTATATGTCTAAGAGTCACGAGTATAATAACGAGCGAATGCGAAGCGCTCGCTCGTCTTTACGTGGTATAAGGGAAAAGTCTGATTATGAGCGACCCAACCCGACCCGTGGTGACATTTTTGAGAAGCTCATATCTTTGCAACCGCACGTCCGATTGACAAATGGGCTCCTTTGCTGAGTAGCCCCAGCCAACCTATCCTGTTTTTACCAGTGCCGACTCATGTGGGTGACTACACTGCGCGTGGCGCGTGCCGCGTGAGAGGTGTTGAAAGGTGTTATGTCGCAAAAACTCGGCAACGGCTGGGTTGATTGTGTTCGAATTTGGCGTGTGGTTAGGCTTAGCGGACCCCTCAGCGCCATTTTAACCCTAGTCAGGGGTGGAGTGTCTCTGCACGTGCGCACGCTGCACACCCCTTTCTATATCTCAGTGAACGGGCTGGCACCGTTGCGTTCCAATTTGGTGTGGTGGTAGGGACCCCCTCAGCCGCCGCTTTTCACACGAGTCAGGGGTGCGGTGGCTCTGCACGTGCGCACGTGCACATCCCTATTATATATCTCAGGAACGGATGAGCCGACTGTGTTCAAATTTAGTGTGTGGCAGACTTGTGACGACTAATTTTTTTAGTCGGCTTAAGCCTGACTCATCAGCCGAAGAGCTGACTCGACTTTTTTTTTAATAAATTTAGTCCGAATGTTTTGTATAGATGGCTTTCCGAGGTCATGACCCGCGCTAAGCAGAGATTGTTGCGCAGGTCCTGACCTCACCACCCGATCGCGCAATTCCTGCTGGCCGGCAGAATTTAAAGACGAAAGTTTTACGTGCCCGACATTACCTGGACACGGTCCGCCCCCGCTCGCTGACGTCACCTGGCCTTGAGTGCGACCGCTGTCACCGGCCGCAGGCCATCCCAGTCAGGAGCAAATAGCGAGCGCCGAAGCGACTCGAACCCAGGCTCCCACTATACCGGGATAGGTCAGAAGACCAGCGCTCTCCTACTGAGCTACAGGGTCGGATATCTTGACTCAAGTGCTTTTAACAAAAATAATCAACTCGACTCTTGACTCAAGAGCTGCTTATGTAAAATGAATCAATCGACTCGACTCTTGGCTCAAGTGCAGTCTTAACAAATATATTCGACTAGACTCAAAAATACATCTGAGTCGCCTCAATTTAACTCATCACAAGTTTCATTATTACTTGATGTTGACCATGGAAGGGAAAGGGGTAGGGTCGGCTGTTAGAAAAATCGAATTATATCTAGTGTAAATTAGTTTGCTCTGGTGAAGGGGCGCAGCCCCGATGCTCCCTTAGCTATGTCCCTTTTGCAATTGACTCACATTTGTTTGGGTCGACTTAAGTCTGACTCACAACCGAAGAACTGACTCAACTCTGAACCCAAGCTCTGTTTCAAACAGATTGAATCGACTCGACTCTTGACTCAAGTTCCGCTTTTACAAATTGAGTCGACTCAACTCATGACTCATCCAAAAATGTCTGACTCATGAGTCGATTCATGACTCACTCCTGAGTTCAGTTTACAAGTCTGGTGTGTGGTTAGGCGACCTCTCAGCCACCACTTTCCCATAAGTCATAGTGGGTGCCTCTGTGCACGTGCCGCATGTTACGCACCTTTTCGTATCTCAGAAACTAGGGTGCTTGCCAGATTGAGTTTGAAATCACCATACATTTCCTTCGCACTCGCTCGTTCATTCGCCATCTACGGCGCTTTACTGGTATACACATTCCAGGCACTTCTGTAACCAGTGGCGCACGCAGGGGGGGGGGTCAAAAGGGTTCAGCTGGACCCCCCCCCCGAATTTATGAAGGGGCCCGGCCATCGAAAAGACCCGTATTCTGGCCATAACTGGCAGGGGCCCGTTCTTGTAAGGCCCGATCGAGGCAGGGGCCCGGTTGCTGACAGAGGCGTGGCATGGGGCCCGGTCAGGACGAGGGCCAGGTCACAACAAGGGCCCGGTCCTTGCATATTCTTGATTACCGGGCCCTTTTCTGGTAGGGGCCCGGATCTTGGTCAGGTCCGATCGAGGGCAGGAGGCCTGGGTGCTGGAAAGAGGCGTGAGCATGGGGCCCGGTAAGAACGAGGGCCCGGTCCTTGCGTATTCTTGATGCGGGCCCGTTTCTGGTAGGGGCCCGGTCTTGGACAGACTCGATCGAGGCATGGGCCCCGTGCTGGCAGAGGCGTAGCATGGGGCCCGGTCAGGACGAGGGCCCGGTCACAACAGGGCCCGGTCCTTGCATATTTATTGATAACGGGCCCCTTGGGTCAGGTCTGACCGAAGGCAGGGGCTCGGTGCTGGCAACCATGAGTGATATTGGGGCCCGTTCAAGACGAGGGTCGTACACAACAGGGGACCGCTTCCTTGCAAATTATTTGATATGGCCCCTTCCTGATAGGGGGCCGTTCCTGGCAAAGCCCCGATCGAGGCGGGGGCCCGTGCTGGCAGAGGCGTGATATGGGGCCTGGTCAGCGACGAGACCCGGCGCAAAACAGGGCCCGGTCCCTGGTGTATTCTTGATACGGGCCCGTTTCTGGTAAGGGGCCCGGTCTTGGTCAGGCCCGATCGAGGCAGGGGCCCGGTGCTGGTAGAGGCGTAGCAAAGAACCCGGCCAGGACGAGGACCCGGTCGCAACAGGGCCCGGTCCTGGCGTATTCTTGATACGGGCCCGTTTCTGGTAAGGGCCCGATCTTGGTCAGGCCCGATCGAGGCAGGGGCCCGGTGCTGGCAGAGGCGTAGCATAGGGCCCGGTCACAACAGGGCCCGCGTCTTGCATCTTCTTGATGCGGGGGGCCCGTTTTCGCAGAGGCGGTTTTGCGTCAGCCCGATCGAGGAGGGGCCCGGTGCTGGAAAAAGCGTGATATGGGCCCGGTCAGAACGAGGGCCCGGTCCTTGCGTATTAATGATGCGGGTCCGTTTCTGGTGGGGGCCCAGTTTTGGCCAGGCCCGATCGAGGCAGGGGCCCGGTTGCTGGCAATGAGTGATATGGGACCCGTTCAGACGAGGGCGCAGTACACAACAGGGACCGCTCCTGCAAATTATTTTATATTGCCCTTCCTGCATGTAGCTCGTTCCTGGCAGGAGGCCCAAGATCGAGGCAGGATCCGGTGCTGGGAGAGTGTGAATGGGGCATGGTCAGGACGAGGGCGCGGTCAAAGCAGGGCCCGGTTCTGGCGTATTCTTGATGTGGGCCTAGGTTTCTGTTAAGGGCTCAGTCTTGGTCAGGCCCGATCGAGGCAGGGCCCGGTGCTGGCAACTGCGTAATATGGGGCCCGGTCAGGACCAGGGGCAGGTCACAACAGGCCACGTTCTCTGCAAATTATTTATACGGGCCCGTTACTGGTGGGGGCCTGTTCCTGACAGGGGCACGTTTCTGGTAGGGGCCCGATCAAGACAGGGCCCCGGTGTTGGCTGAGGCGTGATATGGAGCCGGGTCAGATCGAGGGTCCGGTCACAACAGAGCCTGCGTCCTTGCCAATTTTTTTATACGGGCCCAGGTCCTGGTAGGGGCCCGGTCTTGGTCAGGGCCCGATCGAGGCAGGGGCCCGGTAGCTAGTAAAGGCATGAAATATGGGGCTCGTTAGGACGAGAGCCTGTTCACACAGGATCCAGTCCCCTGCATATTCTTGATAGGGGCCCGTTCCTGTTAGGGGCCCGGTTTTATCAGACCCGATCGAGCAGCGCCCGGTGCTAGCAAAGACGTGATATGGGGCCCGGCTCAGGTCAAGTCTCTGGCTAAACTAGTGAAAAAAAATTGGCAGTGGAATATATGCAAAACATGAACCAATTTAGCCTATAGCAACTGGAGAAAATGTCCGTTTTGCTTTTGCTCCGTTTTTACATTTGAAAAAGGTTACGATAATAACTTGACCTTTAGGTGACAAATGTAGGAAAATCCGAAGATATTGTAGTCCCCTAATGACCTCATGATGTTGCCATGAGTTGCATGTCGTCGGTCAACCACTGTGCTATGGTGCTGCCTAGAAGTTGTTTGGTGGTCATGTCATTTGTCCTGACCTGGTGACCTGATCTGACCTGGCTGGGATTCTGTTTTGCCAAAACGTTGCTTATCTATTCATTTCAGGTTGCTTAAAAGTTTCCAATCGATATCTCTGCGTTTTCTGATTAAGGGGAACACAAGCAAAGGTGTGGGGGGGGGGTTGAGGAAAACGCCACCCCACCCCCCTCCAGCGCCTCCAGGGTTAATTCCTATTCCATTCGCGAACGTAGCCTAGCGTAGTTTTTACGGGACTTTGACGTCTAAAAGACTTGTAAAGGACATGAATCTGGGAAGTTGGAAAGGAAAAACGGCATAATTTGACCCAGTTTCTTCAATTGCCTCAATTTCCGAAGAGATAATTCATTCATGCCAAAAAATACCGTGTAAACGCGCTTTCTATCTTTACTACAATTTGTTCATCTTAAACACTTATGGGCGTAGCCAAATAATATTGTAACGCTCAACTTCGCCGATGAAATAAGACGGTTTGCTGTTTGGCACAGGTTACGTTTCACCGTCAATACTAGAGATTGATGTACCTAGGGACCGATGATTTTGAGCATCCAAGCCCATCAAAGACAATGGGTAGCAGATCTTCCGAAATTATATATC